>CM033643.1:215912077-215988625 GCA_019512145.1 Engystomops pustulosus
CCTATTGTCACTTAAAAGGGTTTGCAGATGAAAGAAAGTTCTCAAATTTGAATCCGCTAGTGATGTTTACACAGTAAAAATCATTTTAACCCTTTATTTTACAATTTTTTACTCTGTTGTTAGCCTACACAGCAGTGGATGGTCGGTGTGTGACCAGCATGGTGTGAGTGCGGAATCTCTAAGGCAGGTATCACTCCTGATCCCTGTAGTGCTGTTGAGAGTGCTGTGTGGCATGCACAAGTGCTTAGATTATCATGGTCCAGGGTTTATCTACACTTTTACTTTGCTTCTGAACATTGTACTAGAAAAAGAGAGATGAGACAGATCAGAGATGACCCATGAGATGGATATAACAAACAATGGCACTCTCAGCTCTGCTACATCTGAACTATAACCCAAAGTGCCCCCTGGATAAAGACCTTATCTTATCTGTAGTTTGTAGAGAAAGTCTGTGCACTCTGCTGCCTGCCGGAAGGAAGTTTCTTTGAGTGTCTGTGTGTGATCTCATCTTGTACTGGAGGGAGGATGGAAAGAGAGCACACTGCATCGAGCAGACAGGAGAAGCAATTCATGAGAAGAATCTCCCTTGCCCAACCATAAAAATCAGAAGATTTACAGTTGGATCCCGGGGCAACTGAAATTGTATACAGCAGGTCTAATAGAGACAAGTTGGAATTATATCTGGGAAATTCTGTATTTTTGTTAATATCACTGAATAAGAGAATGAGTTATTTTGTTATCCTAAGTATATTTAAGAATCTTGTCTTTATGGGAATACCCCTTTAAGAAGGAACAATTATAGTATTACAATTAACGGATGGGAAATCCTGGGGGCAGCTGCAGCCTCCTTGTACCTGTGTAACCTTGTGCATTTTTCCTCTCCTCCTCACCATCCCCCTCCTGTCTAATCAATGCACATCAGAGAAGTGGGGAAGAGCTGGATGAGTGTAGAATAGAAGTAGAATAGATTGACACAGGCTTCAGATGCCCCCAACCCCTTGGACTCACCATACGCTGCTGGCAGGGAGCCAGGTAATGTGAAATAAAGTTTTATAAGTAGTGATAGTATTCAGAATGCTGACAAAGGTATTTTTAAAATCATTATAGAATAGGCTATTGGGACCTGTCACCAGCTAAAAATAACATTCCTGGTGACAGGTTCTCTTTTAGAAGATTTTGTCAATAAGTTAATAATATTAATAATAAAAAAATATAATCGGTCTCGCAAAATACAAGCCCACAACCAGTCACATACGTGGGAAAACAAAGCAGTTACAATTAAAAGCTTGACAATAAAAAAATTGAAATCAACTGAATAATAAATATTGAAGAATAAATAATAGTTTGTGGCACTTTTTTTCTTTTTTCTGGTCCCACATACATTTGTCTAATGACCAGAAAATTACCGATACGGTTCTGCTCAGTAGAGATGGCCTTAACCCTTGGATCAAATCCCTTTGTTCCAATAAATTTTCGTTTTTTTCCTCCTCTCCTCCATAGATCCCAGATAAAATCTGATAATAGAACTGTAAACCGCAGAGACCAAATGCACGCGGTCACCCGGACAGTTCCAGCTGATCTCTGATTCTATAAACATTTTATTGGACCCGTTTTATTTGACGTTTATCTGGCCCGGTAAGAATTGGGATAATGTGATAAGTATGTGATACTCCCATAAATGCCATTCAGCGTTCAGGAAGAAAGGAAGACCTTTCTGTAATGTAGGTTTTGGCGGCTGCATTTTTCATCTCTTCATTTTTGTTCACACGCGGCAGATGTGTGGTTTCTCTTAAAGGGGTTTTCCCACAAACATGAGTTAGGCCCTATCCACAGGATCTCAGTGATGAGACCCACACAGATCACAAAAACGAGGGGTCCGATCTCCGTCAGCTCCATAGAGATGAATGAAGCAGAACGGTCATGCTCGGCCGTCTGCTCCATCACTCTGACAGAGCGACGAGGGGTCTTTGGAGATGATGAGACTCCCTACTGGTCAGCAAGTTGGGCCCTATCCTGTGGATAGGACCTAACTTGTGTTTGTGGGAAACCCATTTAAAGGGCTATTCTGTAAAATAAAAATAAGCCCTTTTCTACTAAGTGGAATGGAAGTCTTAAGCAGGGCCTAGGGCCAAGAGTTGCTGGGAGGGGTGTGGGGGGTGGGTCCACATAGGGAATACATCGGTGAGGTGGGCTTTATATAAAAAACCATGAGGGGCTGTTTGGGATGATAAACTTGGGAATAATTTAGGAAACAGGAGACTGTTTTAGTTCCAGTATTTTTAATGCTGCCACGTGAGTTCATTGCAAAGGGGCCCATTGTGGCTCTGTCTCCCAGGGGCCTACTGAAACATGGAGCTGTCCCTTTTGGATCCTATATGGCAAAACCTGTATGTGTGGCCTGCAGCTCTGTTAAGTACTGTAGGTAGATAGGACTCCTGCTGTGATGATCACTGGGGGTCTCAGTGGCTGGATCACAATTATTTGGAAATGTAGCTGAAGGCTTTAGCTAGGGGCTTTCTTTCAAATCAGAATAAATGTAACTGTTGTTTTGTGATGGAATTTTTCCTTTAAACAGAAGCATCTATCTGTGGATAGTAATACATTCTTATATTCCTTATTAAAAATATCTTTTCTTACAATTCTATGGGGTTTTTTTCCGACTTGGTACCATACAAATATGGTTAAATTGATGACAATAGTATGCACCCCTGTTCTCTTGAACTCCTTTCAGGATAGCTCCATACAACGCAATTCATAATCCATTTGGAGCGGTGATAGGGTTTTCTATATGATTTGTTAGGGTTACCACTAGAGATGAGCGAACATGCTCGTCCGAGCTTGATGCTCGGTCGAGCATTAGCGTACTCGAAACTGCTCGTTGCTCGGACGAATACTTCGCCCGCTCGAGAAAATGGCAGCTCCCGCCAGGATAGCATCGTTTGGTTTTAAAAACTAAAAAACACAAAAAAAAAACAAAAAAAACACAAAAAAAAGTTTAAAAAAAATTAAAGTTATAACTCTCATTTTAAAAATGTTTAACCCGAGGGCTAGGGGTAGAGGACGAGGGCGGGGACGTGGGCGTCCAACTACTGTGTTGTTGTCAGGGCAGGAAGTCCGAGGGGGGAGCAGACTGAGGGATCGGAGGATGATGAGGTGACAGACCCAAGCTGGGTTGAGAGGCCGGGTGAACACAGTGCTTCTGAGACGGAGGAGAGTCCTCGACCAGAACAGGTTGGAAGAGGCAGTGGTGGGGCCAGACGGAGAGGCAGGGCCAGAGCTGGTGCATCAGCGCCAAATGTGTCAACTAGTGAAGCTCCCGTGGCGAGGGCTCCTGCGGCGAGGGCTAGATTTTCAGAAGTCTGGAGGTTCTTTAAGGAAACACCGGATGACCGACGGACTGTGGTGTGCAACATTTGCCAAACCAGGCTCAGCAGGGGTTCCACCACTACTAGCTTAACTACCACCAGTATGCTCCATTTTACTGGAGGGCCACCTACCTGCTCCTCTGGTTTGAAAAGTTTTTTGGACTGCCACATACAGGCACTCAATCTATTCAATTTTTCTGGAGGGCCACCTACCTGCTCCTCTGGTTTGAAAACTTTTTTGGACTGCCACATACAGGCACTCAATCTATTTCATTTTTCTGGAGGGCCACCTACCTGCTCCTCTGGTTTGAAAACTTTTTTGGACTGCCACATACAGGCACTATCCAAATTAAATTGTCTCCATAGCACTGGTGCATCAGCGCCAAATGTGTCAACTAGTGAAGCTCCCGTGGCGAGGGCTCCTGCGGCGAGGGCTAGATTTTCAGAAGTCTGGAGGTTCTTTAAGGAAACACCGGATGACCGACGGACTGTGGTGTGCAACATTTGCCAAACCAGGCTCAGCAGGGGTTCCACCACTACTAGCTTAACTACCACCAGTATGCGCAGGCATATGAATGCTAAACACCCCACTCAGTGGCAACAAGCCCGTTCACCTCCGGCCGTGCACACCACTGCTCCTTCCCCTGTGTCAGCTGATAGTCAGCCCCCTGCCCAGGACCCTGCCACAAAAACCCCATCGTCGCCTCCACGATCCTCCACAGCATCCACCAGCGTTCAGCTCTCCATACAGACTGACACATGTGCCATGCCTGGCCCATGTGTTAAATCTGATAGTTCAGCGTTTCCTCAAGACATACCCCAATCTGTCTGATTTGCTCACGAAGGTGCGTCGCATCTGTGCGCATTTCAGGAAGTCCAGCACAGATGCTGCCACTCTCAGGGCAGCGCAGCGCCGCCTCCAACTGCCCGCTCACCGACTGTTGTGCGACGTGCCCACGAGGTGGAATTCAACACTGACCATGTTATCCAGAGTTTACCAGCAGCGCCGAGCGGCACTCAATCTATTCCATTTTACTGGAGGGCCACCTACCTGCTCCTCTGGTTTGAAAAGTTTTTTGGACTGCCACATACAGGCACTCAATCTATTCAATTTTTCTGGAGGGCCACCTACCTGCTCCTCTGGTTTGAAAACTTTTAAACTTATAAGAACGCTACTACACTTGATCTTATACAAAAGGTTCTTAGAAGTGCTGTTTGGGGAGTAGCCTAGAGACAGGGGCTTGGATTGGCGAAAGCTCGCCTGGCAGCGGAGCGCCAGCTCCATGCCAAGATCCAACTAACATAGTTTTAACTGCAGCACCTTTAATCTACTACTAGTTCACTGCCTCCATACATGGTCCCCTTATCAAACGAGCTGTGTCAGGCAGAATTTTGGGTTGTTTTCATAGCTTCCATGTTAACTTTGTCGCCACCCTGCTGTGTAATCCACAAAATATACTGGCAAACTTTTATCATGTACCGATATTATTTGAGCGCTTCTTGCTCACCTCCTTTGGTTCCTCTCTGCCACCCATTGGTAGCTTCCATGTTAACTTTGTCGCCACCCTGCTGTGTAATCCACAAAATATACTGGCAAACTTTTATCATGTACCGATATTATTTGAGCGCTTCTTGCTCACCTCCTTTGGTTCCTCTCTGCCACCCATTGGTTTGAAGCCTGAGTCCATTTAGGGTATGTCGCCATGCCACTCTCTAGCCTGCTGCCGCTGCCTCTGCATGCCGTCCCCTATAGTGTCAGGGTCAATTATTGCATGTTTTAGATGCTATCTAGCTTCATTCTGTCACTCTGTCATGGCCACAAACCCAAATTTTGAATGGTTCCCCTCATCACTATTGAGGAGCAGACGCATTTCGGGCGTAGAAGCCCTTAATCCAGTTCACATATTTGTATTTAATTAAGGGCTTCTGATTCCACCATAAACTTCTTATGAAGCCTTTGTGGTCTCCACTATCATCTAATTTCTTCACTAGTTGAGGAGACAAAGACTGGATTTCTCCTTGGCTCCTCATCATACTAAAAGCGATCATTGAGCTTGCTGAAGGTGAGCGGTATTTTAAAGGGGATGCCACACCTCTATGTATTACACTAGTTCCCGGCCACTGTGCTTTTGTATTTTCTTTATAGCGCAAGTCAAGTAGGGACTTAAAATATATTGGACCCAGTCAATCTCAAACAATGGGGCACATTTACTTACCCGGCCAATGGAGTTCCCGAAATATGGAGTGTCCGACAAATCATGCACTCCGGCGCGATTCACAAAGATTGTATGGTCGATTTCCTGCATCTGTCGCTTCCCCGCTGAGGTCCGCCGGAGTTCACCATCCTCTTCCTGGTGTATGTAAGTGCATTGTCTTGCAACACAATTTCACTCTTAAATTCTGCGCTCAGTCCGAATCTGTTGGATCGTCCGATGGCTCAACCCCCGAATTCTGTTGCATGAAAGCGGGCGCCGATGCGCCAAAATCTGATCGCGTGCATCACAATCCCCTTCTAAGTGCCTGTCCCAGCGCCGCAAATCCCGAAAAATCCGACGAAAGTGCGATCTGCGGGATCCTTAGTAAATAAGACCCATAGGGCCAAATGTATCACTCGTTTTTTCTGTTGTTTTTGCGCCTTTTCATTCAGGCGCACCGTTTTTGGGCCATTTTTGCGACTAAACGCCAAACTAGCTGCGCAGCAAAATAACCAGCTTTCCCTCATCTATCTTACCAATCCAGATGTTTTGCTGTGCCTAATGATATTTATCACTTCCAACGTTTTCATTTAGGGGCAAAAACGGGCGCAAAAAAACTCCAGCCCGAAGGTGGCGTTATCTGAGAAGAAAGCACTGAGCACTTTTGCAGAACAGCTCATTTCTAGCAGTAAAGCTCAACCAGACAGTAGAACATATAACACAGACATGAGATACTCTGCAGACAGGAGCTGCAGACTCTATTTACAGTTCATCACCTTCTATTTTCAAAACATTCTGCAAAATCCTGAGGTCAGAGCAAGAGAGCTAAGAACTTTGCAGAACTTTGCAGAATGTTGCAGATACGACATACACGTGTCCCCCATGTAATTCTGCACAGTATCACCAGTGTCTGAGGGGGATACTGTGCAGAATTACAGGGGTGCAGCAGGAGATCAGCACTGGGGGATCCCCTCCAGGAGAAGCCCCTGCTGAGGAGGTCACTGGGTGCAGGGTGTCACACACCTGGGTGCTGGGTGTCACATGTGTTATCTTCATTCTGGGCTGTGGGAGAAGCAGAGAGAAGCTTGTACCAGGATCACATGTAAGTGCCTGAATCTAACATTGCGCCGAAACTGCGCCAAAATTGCGCCTAAACTGTGTTAAAGTAAAGTGATTAATAAGAGGCAGAAAATTACCTTATCACAGTTGGTGATAATTCTGGTAAAACAGTGCGCCAGAATTTTGGCGCAACCACTACACTTAGGCGCACAAAAGTGATAAATGTGGCCCATAGTCTTTAATACCTTTATGATACTTTCATATTTTATGTTTTTACCTGGTATTTTTGCATTATGTCCTCCATACAATTTACCTTTAGCTTCAACAGGTTAAAAGTTTTTTTCCCCTAAGTTTTCGAGTCCATAAGTCATGTTTGCCTGTGTGGTCTGTTGCTTTGTAAGACTAATTATAATGACTTTAAGTTTAAGTGGGAGTAACATCCCTGCGCCCGGTCTTCGTCATTTAAAAACACATTTAGAAAAGTCTCCATATTTGCAAAGGTTAAACCTGTCTCCCAATGTTTGTATAGAATGTAATTTAAACTCTCGGCTCTGCTTACCCAGCATGACCTTGGTCCAGACAATGATTTCTGAAGGGAATTTTAGCTAATCGGGTATTTCCCATAAAAGGTTGTATTGTTTTAGATATCCAGTAGTCATAAATATCTTATATAATCTCAATAAATTACATGAAAGTGGCTGAATCAATCAGGCATTAATTCTAAATCTCTAGGAAAAGCTCAGGTCCTATCAGTGTAAACAGCCTCGGCCTTTTCTTAAACTGTTTGGTAAGTCAACGGAAGGTCATAAATCTGATGTTTTTTTTTTTTTTACTTTTTTGTTTTTTAAAATTCCTGTTTTTCTCTATCACTATTTTTACAATAAGAAAAGCGGCAAATAGGAATAGGCACCGGGAAGTAGGACCAACTGGTTGAGAACTCCTGGTAAAATTATGCCCGTACTCAAGTGGGACACAAATCCAATCCCCAGTCCAAATTTGAGTGTTGACTGTAAATTGTTCAGACTTTATTGTCTAATATATCACTGATGCAGTAAGAAAAAGTAATCCACTCCGGCACTGAGTTTACCGTAAAACAAAATCTGTACCCTCTTTATTTAATACTTAGATTGTATATCACAGAATGAGACTGTTCAACCTCTGCACGTACATGCGGTCCCCGACTTAAAGACGACCCCTAGTTACAAAAGGACCTCTTCTTGATGCTGGTAATTTACTGTACTTTAGCCCTAGGCTACAATGATCTTCTGTAAGATGTCAGCAATTAACCTTTATTGTTAACCCAAAATTTTTAAAATCCAATTGTCACAGAGACCAAAAAATTTAGGCTACATAACTTATCTTGTACAAAACCCGGGGACTGCCTCTATTGGAAAGGCAGAGCCGCATATTAGTCAACGCGTTTCGAGCATTACGTTCTTACTCATGATTTAGTGTTGTGTAAGCGCTGATGTCTTTGATGCAGTAGTGTTGCGTGTGTGCCTAGGTTTCCAGTGCTCCTCTACTACTAAGAGAAGGAGGGATCAGAATAAATGAATATGAATAACTGATAAGGTGGGGGGAAGTGTCATACAACCGTGGCACAAGTCTCCCAAAACTGAAATAATTCATTGGGGTGCCAGAGGGGGTGAAATTAAAACCAAGAGTTGGCAGGCCAATAAGTGGGCAGATGTGCACAAACCAAAACAGGGAGATCGTAGCTCAACGCTCATCATTCCAGGCTGTTTACATAATGTAGAAGTCCCTAGTGTCACAGACCAGGATGTCGGACCAGTGTCTCAACAGAACAGGAAAAAACTTTGAAGTATAGTCCAGCACAGATGAGATTTTCACAGAAAAAATATTTATTGAGTCTGGTTAAAGACATTGAAAACAGTAATACAGCTTGTATTAATGGGGTTGTCCAGACCCTTGAAAAAATAGATATGTGGCTGGGAGGGGGGGGGTGACCACACACATTCTATCAGTGCTGAGATATGTGACGGTGGGCTCAGTTGGCCACCTTGGCAGGCTTGAAGGTCTTCACAGTGCAGCTTCCATGCCCTGTAAACAAACAGGGTCATGTCAGGTATGTACAGGTTCGTATTGAACTTTGTAAGTTCCGGTCCAAATTCAGCACAGGTCGTGGGTGTTAATTGGTAAAGTCGCCAATTGCAATTCAACCACAGTGGCCATTCGCACCAGCACTAACCTGCTACCTCCATTTTGGGGTGGATTGTGGTCACTGGTTGGCTTCTGGGTTCATATACCGACCGTGGACACAAAAAGTTTTTTTAATTTCGACCGAACCTGAATGTTAATGGCTTCGTTTATCACTATTGAGGAGTAGATGCATTTCGAGCATTGAACCCCTTCATCAAGTACCCAAACCCAAACAGGTTTTAAAATTTTCCTTGAGCCTTAATTTTATCTGGTTTGCTCATTACTATTGAGAAGTAGACACGCTTTCAGCAAAGAAGCCCTTTATCAGTATCCAAACCCAAACAGGTTTTTAAAATTTAGTCAAACCCAAATTTTGAATGGTTCCCCTTATCACTATTGAGGAGCAGACGCATTTCGGGCACAGAAGCCCTTAATCCAGTTCACATATTTCTATTTAATTAAGGGCTTCTGAAACACTTCTATTGCTCAATGAAATTGGATTCCACCATGAACTTCTTATGAAGCCTTTGTGGTCTCCACTATCATCTAATTTCTTCACTAGTTGAGGAGACATAGACTGGATTTCTCTTTGATGAGTACTCCTTGGCTCCTCATCATACTATAAGCGATCATTTTGTTTGCTGAAGGTGAGCGGTATTTTAAAGGGGGTGCTCCCCCCCCCTCCCCAAACTATCAGTATTTGCCACACCTCTATGTATTACACTAGTTCCCGGCCACTGTGCTTTTGTATTTTCTTTATAGCGCAAGTCAAGCATTGGACCCAGTCAATCTCAAACAATGGGGCACATTTACTTACCCGGCCAACCGAGTTCACGAAATATGGAGTGTCCGACAAATCATGCACTCCGGCGCGATTCACAAAGATTGTGTATTCGATTTCCTGCATCTGTCGGCTACACACTATCACTATCGAGTTCACTATCTTCTTCCCGGTGCATGTAAGTGCATTGTCTTGCAACACAATTTCACTTTTAAATTCTGCTCTCAGTCCGAATCAGTTGGATCGTCTGATGGCTCACCCCCCGAATTCTGTCGCATGAAAGCGATCGCGTGCATCCCAATCCCCTTCTAAGTACCTGTCCCAGCGCCGCAAATCCAGAAAAATCCGACGAAAGTGCGATCTGCACAAACCAAAACAGGGAGATCGTAGCTCAACGCTCATCATTCCAGGCTGTTTACATAATGTAGAAGTCCCTTGTGTCACAGACCAGGATGTCGGACCAGTGTCTCAACAGAACAGGAAAAACTTTGAAGTATAGTCCAGCACAGATGAGATATTCACAGAAAAAATATTTATTGAGTCTGGTTAAAGACATTGAAAACAGTAATACAGCTTGTATTAATGGGGTTGTCCAGGACCCTATGAAAAAATAGATATGTGGCTGGGAGGGGGGGGGGGCGCACACACGTTCTATCAAGTGCTGAGATATGTGAGGGTGGGCTTGTTGGCCACCTTGGCCAGGCTGAAGGTCTTCACAGTGCAGCTTCCATGCCCTGTAAACAAACAGGGTCATGTGCAGTATGTACAGGTATCCATTTATATGGATGCACTTAATAAAATGGCATTGGTTTGGTGATATCAACTTCCTGTTTGTGGCAGAATAGTACAGGGAGGGGGAAAACTTTTCAAGGTGGGTGTTGACAATTGCGTCCATTTTAAGTTGGACATTCTAAATCCAACTTTTTTTTTCCATGGAAAGAGGGTCATATAGCACATCAAACTGTCCATTGTGTTTGACTGTCAATAACAACCCTCTTCTCCCACTCTGACTCACTGGTAGCAACACTGTAGAAGAAATGCTAGCACAGGCTTCCAGGCTGACCCCCTTAGACTTTGGGGTCATCTGGAGGCAATTGTCTATGCTGTGAAGATACGAGATGTGCAGCATCTGAAAACAACGGATACTGGAAGCCTGTGCTTGCATTTCTTCTGTACTAACCTTGCTCCGTTCCCCGTACCTGTGGCATGCCCCCCCACCCCCCCCCAATTTCCTGCCCCTACAACGTCCCACTTTTTGCTTACCGGGACCAAAAGCCTTTGGTTTTAATTGTCATGTGCCAAATCAGAACTCAGCCGTTGCAGAAATCATGTGACTTTCGATACTTCTGGCCCAGTTAAGGAGCCGGGACCCAGACAGGTAAGTACTTTTATATCTTTACATTAATGCTGCCCGAGACCTCACGGTTTTGACTGTAACTAGAAAACCCCTTTTAATATCTCATATTTTTTACCACTATCAGTAGGATCATTTTTATTCATGTTATTGGGGCAGATTTACTTACCCGGTCCATTCGCGATCCAGCGGCGCTTCTCTGCGCTGGATTCGGGTCCGGCCGGGATTTATTAAGGTAGTTCCTCCCGCCGTCCACCAGGGGCGCTGCTGCGCTGAAAAGCATCGGAACGCGCTGGAGTTCACGAGGTGGGCTAAGTGAAGTTAAGTGCAAGCTCCGCACTTTTTTTTTTTTTAAATGTGCGGTTTTTCCGAATCCGTCGGTTTTCGTTCGGCCGCGCCCCCCGTTTGTCCGTGCATGCCAGCGCCGATGCGCCACAATCCGATCGCGTGCGCCAAATCCCGGGGCAATTCAGGGGAAATCAGCGCAAATCGGAAATATTCAGGTAACACGTCGGGAAAACGCGAATCGGGCCCTTAGTAAATGACCCCCATTGTTGTATTGTGTTTTTGCATACATTGTAAAATCTCCAATCTACTATGTACTTTATATTTTGTGCTTGTACGTAATATGTATACACCCATGATACTTACACCAATGCTGATAAAATATGATATTTTTTTACATATTTTCATCACTTCTTGAAATCTTATAGTCTTGTCCATACATGTATATTCTTGTAACCTGAACATTGAAAATGAGGACATGTCATGGTTCTTCCAAATTACCTTACTCTGTGGCGCCTGTACATTTAAAATCAACACCACCGTGAACTTTAGGGTTGGGCGAGTTAAGGCAGAGGATGAGGGAAATTCTGAGGAAGTTCTGGAAGTGTCACTGAAAGTGCGGTTCATTTGTTTGTTGTCTCACAGGCCGTAATTAATTAGAAACAGAAAAACAACCCAATAATACAAAAGGCTGTGTGCCAGGATGAAAACCTTTATTCACTGGAAAGTAGATGGATAATATATATATTTTTACAGGAATTCTAAACCATAGTAAAAAAAGTAGGGCAACATTTAACATCTAAGAGCCTAAATGTCTGAATATGTTTTTAAGGAAAAATACCATTTTTGAATTTGTTAAATTGTAAACACGAGACAAAATAGATATAATCAAACTAGCATGAAAAAGGAAAAGTATAAATAATATAAAGGTGGGGAGGGGGGCAGGACCGGATCCAGGTTTCAGTAGGCCCTGGGCGACAGAGCCTCGTGGGCCCTTTTGCAGTGACTCCACATGGCGGCATTAAATCAGAAACTAAAACAGTCTCTTGTTCCCTAAAATATCCCTAGTTTATCATACCAAACAGCCCCTAATGGGTATTTTATGTACAAGTAGCGTTCTTAAAGTTGGGGTATGGGGGTGAGGGGAATGTAAACAGATGCGCAGAAGACGCTGAAATAATATCGGTACATGATAAAAGTTGGCAGTATCTTTTGGATTACACAGCAGGGTGGCGACAAAGTTACAAGTTGATGTGGAATGCCCTGTAATGAGCCTCTGGCTGGGGGTTGTGCTTTAGCGCTAGGCCCCTCGCAGTTTTTGACACCGCCTGCTGTCGCGTCTTAGCCGAGGCACTGCCTTGCCCTGTGACCTAGGCTACGACTGATTGCCGCCATGCCAGGATGGATTCGGGAGGGAGGATGGGTGGAGGAGGGGTGGGAGGAGGAGGAGGTTTATATAGTAGGCCTTTGAGAAACTGCGACCGAGGTAGGCCCCGCAATCCTCGGCGTCGGCAGTATATGACCAGCCCCAGGGTCAGAACTCGGTCCCAGCCTCCACCAAGTTAAGGTAGTAGTAGCGTTTTCTAAGTTTGGAATATGGCTGGGTGGGAGGGTGGGGAATGATAAACAGATCGGCAAGAGAAGCGCTGAAATAATAATCGGTAAATGGATAAAGTTTGCAGTAATTTGTGGATTACACAGCGAAGGGTGCGACAAAGTTACAAGTTTGGATGTGGTAATGCCCTGTAATAGCTCTTGGGCGAGTGTGCCTTTTATAATCGCCTTAGGCTCAAGTCATCATTTGAGCACTCCTGCTCTGTCGCCCCTTAGCGACGGCAACTACTGCTGTGGCCTAGAGCTACCGACTGATGGCGCCATGCCCCCCACGGCTGGTGATTCGGGAGGAGGAGGGGTTGAGGAGGGGTGGGAGGAGGAGGAGTGCATAAGCTAATGAAAGACCTGGACGCGAGGTAGGCCCCCAATCCTGCGTGCGTCGGCAGTATATGACCAGCCGCAGGGTTCAACTCTGTCCCAGTCCTCACAAGTTACCCATTGCGTCAGCGATATATAGTGGACCCTGCCCGGAGCCATTGTCCACGTGTCGTGCGTACAGGTGGACCTTGTCAGAAACGGCGTTGGTCATTGCCGGATGATTGTTTTGTCTGACACTCTGTGGTGACAGCCGGCTGGCGAGCAGCACTCGGGGAAAAGTAGTTGGCGGCTGGGGACCGAATACCGAGGGCGGCCGCCGCCATGAGGTTGCGAAAGGCCTCGGTCTTACCAGCCTATAGGGCCAGCATCTCCAGGCTAAGCAATCTGGAGATGTGGACATTAAGGGCTTGGCGTGCGGGTGGGTTGCACTATATTTCCTTTTCCGCTCCAGCGTCTGGGGTAGGAGAGCTGAACGTGGTGGATGCTGGGAGGACGTGGAGGCGACGATGGGGTTTTTGGGCCAGGGTTCCTGGGCAGGGGGCTGACTATCAGCTGCACAGGGAAGGAGCAGTGGTGTGCACGGCCGGGGTGAACGGGCTTGTTGCCACTGATGGGGTGTTTAGCATTCATATGCCTGCGCATACTGGTGGTAGTTAAGCTAGTAGTGGTGGAACCCCTGCTGATCCTGGTTTGGCAAGGTTGCACACCACAGTCCGTCGGTCATCCGGTGTTTCCTTAAAGAACCCCAGACTTCTGAAATCTAGCCCTCGCCGCGGGAGCCCTCGCCACGGGAGCTTCACTACGTGACCACATTTGGCGCTGATGCACCCAGCTCTGCCCTGCCTCTCCGTCTGGCCCCACCACTGCCTCTTCCAACCTGTTCTGGTCGAGGAGTCTCCTCTGTCTCAAAGCACTGTGTTCACCCGGCCTCCTCAACGCAGCTTGGGTCTGTCACCTCATATCCTCCGATACCCTAGTCTGCTCCCCCCTCGACTTCCTGCCCTGACAACAACTTCACCACTGTCTGACAACCGTGTCTCCTCATCGCGCGACACCTCTTTACACACTTCTTCCACTACGTCAGAAGGCATGCATCACCCACAGACTGCGACTGGTGGAAAACCTGGGCATGGCAGAAATTGCTCAGCAGCAACCGGACAAGTGGGTTTGTGATGTGGGAAGGGTCCAGAAAACAGTTTCCTCAGGTATGCCGGTTCAAATGCCAATTTTCCTGGGAGGGGGGCAGACTGGGGGGGAGGAGGCTGAGGTGCAGGAGCTGGAGGAGTGCCGATTTCGGGACATGGTGGAGCGGCGTGGAAGACTGACTGGGGGATAAATGCTCGAGCATTAGTCGGCAATCCACGACATCACCTGTTCGCACTGTTCTGGCCTCAACAGTGCTCTACCACGAGTCCCAGTAACTTCAGACATGAACCTAGGGAGGTTGTAGCTCTGCGGCGTTCCCCTGCTCCCTCATAGCAGGTGGTGTCTCACCCCGCCCAGGACCACGGCCTCTGACCCCCAGTAGTTGGACGCCCACGTCCCCGCCCTCGTCCTCTACCCCTAGCCTCATGTGGTTAAACATTTTGAAAATGAAAGTTATAACTTAAATTTTTTTTTTACTTTTTTTTTGTGCTTTTTTTTTTGTTTTGTTTTGTTGTTTTTTAGTTTTTAAAACCAAACGATGCTATCCTATTGCTATGGCTATTTTCTAGCCAAGTATGAAAGCACACTGCTATGCCAGATGAGAGATGACGCTGTGTTAGAAAAAAATAAACGTAATATAAATAAAAAGTAAATGGCAGACTGTGCCTAATTGAAATCCAACCCCTAATAATTGTCCCACTTCGGTCTTTGCGATGGATATGTGCGTCACTAAGCGCTAAAACACCACGTCGCAATCTCACTGCAAATTCCTCACATTTGCTAGTAGATGCCATACAGCATGCACCAGCCACCAGCCAATCAACCAAGAAATAAATATATACGCCTATTGTAGGCCTAAGTAAGCCTTTGGATTCTCCTATGGCTATTTTCTAGCCAACTATGAAAGCACACTAATATGCCAAGATGAGATGACCTGAGTTATCAAAAAATAACGTAAATAAAAAAGGAACTGGCAGACTGTGCCTAATTGAAATCAAACCCCTAATAAATTGTCCCAACTTTGGTGTTTGAGGTGGATATGTGTGTCATAAGAGTCTAAACACAACGGTCGAAGTCCCCCCTGCCTAATTCCTCAACTATGGTATAGCTTGCATTGCAAATAAAAAAAAAAGTGTATAACGTTATTGTAGCCCAAGAAGGGCTGTTGGGTTTTTGTGAATCACGCCTGCCTCTAACACTATCTAATAGACACCCTACGCTTCCCTGACCAGCGCAGCCTCTCTCCCTACGCGGCATCCAGACACGAATGCATCGGAGCAGTCGCCGGAGGCAGCGGCTAGTTCTATCCCAGGGTCACCTGATCGTGGTCATGCCAAGCACTGCTATCGACGTGTAAGGGTAACACGTCATCGGGGTGGAGTGCAGAGTCTCCCTGGCTTGTGATTGGCTCTGTTTTTCTCGCCAAAAGCAAAACGGCGGGACTGCATTTTTCCTCGAGCGGGCGGATAGTTTCGTTCCGAGCAACGAGCAGTTCGAGTACGCTAATGCTCGAACGAGCATCAAGCTCGGAACGAGTATGTTCGCTCATTCTAGTGGCTGATGTTATGCGGTTGGTCATTCCTTCCGATGTTTTTACAGGTATTTTATTATAATTAAATCATTTTTCTACATGTATCAAACTGTACTTTACAGATGAATAGAAGATATCTGCAAGACTTTGCCAGGCGGCTGGCCCAGAAAAAAGGGCCAATTAAATTCTGGGAAGCCTCGGGGTTTAGAACCATCTTTCGGATATAAATTAATTCACTGGATAGTGCTGAGGCTCGCAGAGCACGCATGTGATACTTTGCCTCGATCTTTTAATTGTGCCCACCCAAGGGGAGAGAGTTTTAGGGGAGAGACACGTTCCAATCCCAAACTGACAAAGCTGTAAAGATCGTGAGCAGCTTTTATGTCCACTTATATGACATAACATACGTGCACAGTCAAGCAGATTTATTATCTCTACAGACTTTGGGATATTTTTGTTCTTCTTTTGGACTTTTTTTTCCATGGAACTTTTTCCCCTGCTGGTCTTCGTAAACCGGACTAGATATGTTTTAGGCTCAGCTATTCATCATTTGTCACTCCCTTGCTATGAACCGGAATTCCATTTGCTTCCAAGATGGACAACTTTTTTTGACTTATTGTCTACTACACCTATCCAGAGAATGGGGAAAAGTTGTTATAAGGGAAAGTTATATTTAGATTACTGCCATAGTTCATGTCTAGCGAGAGAAGAGAGAGGGAGAGCACTAGAAAGGGGAGAGGAGATAGAGAGAGAGAAGATCATAGAGATAGAGCTATGTAGAAGAGAGATAGAGAGCAGATAGAGGGACAGCGAGAGAGAGAGATCAGAGATAGAGAGAGAAGAGATATCATCGAATAGCGAGGGGAGCCGAGAGAGAGAGAGCGATATAGTCGAGCCTCAAGTCTAGCTAGTATAGCGAGATCGCTAGAATAGATAGGCTATCGCAGAGCGATCGATCTAGCTAGCGTCATAGCGATATTATATACTATCTCACATCTATCTATCTACGGTATCTATCTCAGATATATTATCTCCTATCTATCCTATCTATAGCTATCTATGCGATCGATCGATCTATCTATTACATATCATGCATCGATCTATTCAAATCTCATCAGTCGGCTGAGTAGCTATTATCTCGGATAGTTATCTAGCATATAATTGATCATCTATTATAATCTATTTTTCATATATATCTACACTCACGGCACTTATTAGGTACACTGTCCAACGACTCATTAACATTAATTTCTAATCAGCCCAAGCACTGGCGGAACAACTCAGGTGCATTTAGGCATGTAGACAGGTCAAGACAATCTCCTGCCAGTTCAAACCGAAGCATCAGTATGGGAAGAAAGGTGATTGATGCCTTTGAACGTGGCAATGTTGTGGCCTACCAGAAGGGCTGGTCTGAGTATTTCAGAACTGCACGATCTACTACGGATTTTCACGCACAACCATCTCTAGGGTTCCAGAGATGCCGTCCAAAAAAGAAAAAAAACATCCAGTGAGCGGCAGTTCTGTGAGGCGGAAATGCCACCTTGTGTTGATGCCAGAGCCGAGGTCAGAGGAGAATGGGCAGACTGCGTTCGAGCGATAGAAAGGCAACAGTGACTCAAATCAGCCACCCTTAACAACCAAGGTAGGCAGAGGAAGATGCATCCTGAATGCCACAGCAGTTACGTCGAACGGTGAGGCAGAGGGGCTACAGCAGCCCCAGAAGACCACACCGGGTGCCACCTCCGTTCAGCCTTAAGAACAGGGAAATGAGGCCTACAATTTGACACAAGCTCAGCGAAAATTGGACAGTAGATAGAAGATTGGAAAAAACGTTGCCTGGTCTGTGAGTTATCGATTTCTGCATGCCGACGTTCGGATGGTTGTTTCGATGGTAGGTTAGAATTTGGGCGTTCAACTACCATGAAAGCATAGATCACCATCCGGCCTTGTTATCAACGGTCAGGCGGTGGTGTCGGTGGGTCATGGTGTGGGGATGGAATATTTTCTTGCGCCCTCTTTGGGCCCTTTGGTACCAAGTGAGCATGTTTGCAACGCCACAGCCTACCTGAGTATTTGTTCTGA
Organism: Engystomops pustulosus; assembly: GCA_019512145.1. NCBI lineage: Eukaryota > Metazoa > Chordata > Amphibia > Anura > Leptodactylidae > Engystomops > Engystomops pustulosus. The sequence continues at coordinate 215,929,968 of CM033643.1, forward strand.
CCATGTCCATCCCTTCATGACCACAATGTAACCTGTAACATCTGTGGCCTACTTTCAGCAGGATAATGCACCAGTCATAAAGCTGGAATCATCTCAGAATGGTTCTTGAACATGATCAATGAGCTCATGTACTCAAATGACCTCCACAGGTTCACCAGATCTCAATCCAATAGAGCATCTTGGGATGTGGTGGAACGGGGAGACGCATCAGGATGTGCAGCGACAAATCTGGGGCAAACTGTGTGATTGACCATTCATGTCAATATGAGACCAAACTATGAGAGCTTCCAGCACCTTGTTGAATCTATGACCACGAAAGAATGAGGCAGTTCTGAAGGCAACAAAAGGGGGTCCAACCAGTTTACTAAGCATGGTTGTAACTAATTTTAAGTGGCGGTGAGTGTATGTATATATAATTATATATATATATATATATTCTATCACCTAGCTATATCATTATAATTTATCTTTCTGTCTCTATTATCTTTATATAAGTAGATAAATATATCTCATATCTATATATGTATTATTTATCTTTGCATATCTGTCCACTTTGGGCACATTGATCCACTTTGCTCGCATAGTGTAGTAATTTGCCCCAGAATCAGAATTATAACAAGCTACAACCATCTGTGATAAGGTAATTTTCTCCCTCATTATAATCCTTTACTTTAAAAACAGCTTTTTAGGTGCAATTTTGGCCGCAGTTTAGGCGCAAGTTAGATTCAGGCACGACATTGATCCGACGGGTACAAAGCTCCTCTGCTTACTCCACATCCCAGAATGAATATAGACACTACACAGCAGCACCCAGGTGTGTGACACCCTGCACCCAGTGCCTCCTCAGCAGAGATTCTCCTGGAGGGGATCCACAGTGCTGATCTCCATGTGCCCACCCCGTAATCTGCACAGATCCACCTCAGACACTGTGCCAGAATTACATGGGGACACTTGGGCGACAATTGTATGTCGTATCTGACCAACATTCTGCAAACTCTGCAAAGTTCCCTCTTGTCTTGCCTATGAGCATCAGGAGGTTGCCAGAATGTTTTGTAAATAGAAGCGTGATGAACTGTACATAGAGTCTGCCAGTCCTGTCTGCAGCAGTATCTCTTGTCTGTATTATATGTTCTAGATGTCTGGCTGAACTCTGCCTGCTAGCAATGAGATGTGTTCTGCAAGGGGCCTCAGTGTTCTTCTCTGATAATGCCACCTTCAGGAGGTGGAGTTGTTTTGCGTCCGTTTTGCACCTAAATGAAAAGTTTTGCAAGTGGAGAATATCATTCGGTGCAGCCAAAAAAAATTTGGATGGTAAGAGATGATGAGGGAAAGCTGGTTATTTTGCTGCGCTGCTAATTTGCGTTAATTGCCATAAATGGCGCAAAAACGGTGCCCCGCCGGATGAAAGGCGCAAAAACAACAGAAAAAACGAGTGATACATGTGGCCCTATATTTGTTTATCTATCCCATCTTCCCATCTAGTATCATACTATTCCATTCGATTCTACTCTATCTATCTATTCATCATCGGAGGGAACATAAGCAGTAGCCTTGCTGAGCTTCACCTAAAAGGTTCTCAAAAGGACCTATTGTCACTTAAAAGGGTTTGCAGATGAAAGAAAGTTCTCAAATATGAATCTGCTAGTGATGTTTACACAGTAAAAATCATTTTAACCCTTTATTTTACAATTTTACAATTTTTACTCTGTTTTACCTATCACACAGTGATGTTCAGTGTGTGACCAGAGTGTGAGTGCGGAATCTCTAAGCAGACACTTCATGATCCCTGTAGTCCTGTGAGATGCTGTGTGCTGACAATGTGCGAGAGTATCATGGTTCCAGGGGGTATTATCTTACACTTGTTTTAGTAGCTTATAAACTTGTACATAGGAAAAAGAGAGATGGACAGATCAGAGATCGAAATGAGATGAGATCCCATGAGATGGAGTATAACAAACAATGGACACTCTCAGCCCCTCTGACTACATCTGAAACTATAACCAAAGTGCCCCCTGGAAAGACCTTATCTTCCATATCTGTTAGTGTGTTAGAGAAAGTCTGTGACACACTCTGCTCTGCCGGAGGAAGTTTTCTTTGAGTGTCTGGTGTGATCTCATATTGCTACTGGAGGGAGGATGGACAGAGGGAGAGCACACTCATGAGCAGACAGGAGACGCAATTCATAGAAGAAAGCTCCATTTGCCAAACATAAAAATCAGAAGATTTATGGTTGGATCCCAGTGGCAACCGAAATGGTATATTAGCAGGTTAATAGAGAACAAAGTTGGAATATATCTGTGAAATTCTGTATTTTTTGTAATATCACTGAATAAGAGAATGTGTTTATTTTGTATCCTAAGATATTTAAGATCTTGTCTTTTGGGAATACCCCTTTAAGAAGGAACAATTATATTATTACAATTAACGGCTGGGAAAATACTGGGGACAGCTGCCTCCTTGTACCTGTTGTTAAACCTTTGTGCATTTTCCTCTCCTCCTCACCATCCCCCTCCTGTCAATCATAATGCCATCAGAGAAGTGGGGAAGAAAAAAAAGCGGATGAGTGTAGAATAGAAGTATAATAGATTGACACAGGATTCAGATTGCCCCCCAACCCCTTGAGACTCACCATACGCTGCTGGCAGGGAGCATGGTAATGTGAAATAAAGTTTTATAAGTAGTGATAGTATTCAGAATGCTTGACAAAGGTTGAGTATTTTAAATCATTATAGAATAGACTATTGGGACCTGTCACCAGCCCTAAAAAATAACAGTCCTGGTGGACAGGTTCTCTTTAGAAAGATTTTGTCAATAGTTAATAATATTAATAATAAGAAAAATATATCGGTCTCGCCCAAAATACAACCCACAACAGTCACATACGTGGAAAACAAAGCAGTTACAATTAAACTGACAATAAAAAATTGAATCAACTGATAATTAAATATTGAAGAATTGAAAATAGTTTGTGGCACTTTTTTTTCTTTTTCTGGGTCCCACAATACATGTTAATGCCAGAAAATTACCGATACGGTTCTGCCCTCAGTAGAATGGCCTTAACCCTTGGATCAAATCCCTTTTTGTTCCAATAAAATTTTCGTTTCTTTATCTCTCCTCCATAGACCACAGATTTAAAACTGATTAATAGAACTGTAAACCGCAGAGACCAAATGCAGACGGCACCCGGACAGTTCCAGCTATCTCTGATTCTAAAACATGTTATTGGACACGTTTTATTTGACGTTTATCTGGCCCGGTAAGAATTGGGATAATGTGATACGTATGTGATACTCACATTAAATGCATTCAGCGTTCAGGAAGAAAGGAAGGACCTTTCTGTAAGTAGGTTTTGGCCGCTGCATTTTCATCTCTTCATTTTTGTACACACGGCGGCCCAGATGGGTGGTTTCTCGTAAAGGGTTTCCCACAAACATGATGTTAGGCCTTACTCCACGGATCTCAGTGACTTGAGAACCCCCCACACAGATCACAAAAACGAGGGGTCCAATCTCCGTCAGCTCCAAATAGAGATGAATGAAGCAGAACGGTCTTGCTCGGCCGTCTGCTCCATCACATGACAGAGCGACGAGGGTCTTTGCGAGAGATTGATGAGACTCCCTACTGGTTCAGCAGTTGGGCCTATCCTAGCCCTTTCTACTTAGTGGAATGGAAGTCTTAAGCAGGACCTAGGCAAGAGTTTGCTGGGGGGGGGTCCACATAGGGGGAATACACGGGTGAGGGGGGGTTATATAAAAAAAGCAATGAGGGCTGTTGGGCGGCTGTTTGGGTTGATAAACTTGGGATAGTTTGGGCGAACAGGAGACTGTTTTAGTTCCTGTATTTAATGCTGACCACAAAGGGCCCATTGTGGCTCTGTCGCCCAGGGGCCTAATGATAATGGAGATGACCCTTTGCGGTCCTCTATGGCAAAACCTGTATGGTGGCCTACCGCTCCGTTCATAAGTACTGTGGGTAGAACGGACTTGCTCTGTGATTCACTGGGGTTCAGTGGCCATGGATCACAATTATTTGGGAAATGTTTATGAAGGCTTTGGCTAGGGCGTCTTTAAAATCAGAATACATAACTGTAGTGGTTTGTGATGGAATTTTTCCTTTAAACAGAGTATCTATCTGTGGATGTAATACATTTTGTCTTCTTATTATAAATATCTTTTCTTACAAGTCTGTGTTGTTTTTTGACTTGGTACAGTAAAAATATGGTTAAATTGATGACGAGAGCATCCCTGTTCTTGTGCTTTAGGGGTCCCATAAACTTCTTTAAGGCTAGCTCCATACAACACAATTTATAATCTAAATAACTTACTGCTGGCAAATTATTTTGAAAATCTACCCCCTATCAACTTTAATGTACCTTTCTACAATGAAAGTACTACCAAAACAAGAAAAGTAGCTGGAATGGCAATATCGTTACCTGCCCTCAAAAGAAGTTGTGTGGGCGAATTTTATTGATAGAACCAAAAGTATCGAAGCAAGTTCAGGTCCAAATTCAGCACAGGTCGTGGGTGTCAATTGCAATTCAACCAAGTGGCCTATTAGCACAGCACAACCTTGCTACCTCCATTTTTGGGGTGGATGTGGTCACTGGTTGGTTCGGTGGCCTTCTGAGTCATTTTTATAGGCCGGACCGTGGACAAACAAAAGTTTTTAATTTGACACGCCCGAACCTGAATGTTAATGGCTACGTTTATCACTATGAGATAGTAGATGCATTTTTCCAGAGCATTGAAACCCTCATCAAAGCTACCCAAACCCAAACAGGTTTTAAATTTTCCTTTGAGCCCTTAATTATTACTGGTTGCTGGGATATTACTATTGGAAGTAGACCGCTTTCAGCAAAAAAAGAAGCCTCTTTATCAGGATCCAAAAACCACAACAGGTTTTTAAAATTTAGTTCAAACCCAAATTTTGAATGGTTCCCTCATCACTATTGAGGAGCAGACGCATTTCGGGCGTAGAAGCCCTTAATCCAAGTTCACATATTTGTATTTAATTAAGGGCTTCTGAAACACTTCTCACCATTCCAAAACTTCTTATGAAGCCTTTGTGGTCTCCACTATCATCTAATTTCTTCACTAGTGAGGAGACATAAAAGGACTGGATTTCCCTTGGGCTCCTCATATACTAAAGCGATCATTTGTGAGCTGATAGGTGAGCGGTATTTTAAAGGGGGATGCACACACACCTCTATGTATTACACTAGTTCCGGCCACGGCTTTTGTATTTCTATAGCGCAGTAAGTAGGGACTTAAAAATATTGCGACACAGTCATCTCAAACAATGGGCACATTTACTTACCCGCGCCAATGGAGTTCCCGAAATATGAGGTCCGACAAATCATGCAACTCCGGCGCGATCACAAAGATTTGTATGGTCGATTTCTGCATCTGTCGCTCCCCTGAGGTTCGCCGGAGTTCACCATCCTCTTCCTGGTGTATGAAGTGCATTGTTTGCAACACAATTTCACTTAAATCTGCCGCTCAGTCCGAATCTGTTGGATCGTCGATGGCTAAAACCCCCGAATTCTGTTGCAATGAAAACGCGCCGATGCGCCAAATCTGATCGCGTGCATCACAATCCCCTTCTAAGTGCCTGTCCCAGCGCCGCAAATCCCGAAAAAAATCCGACGAAAGTGCGATCTGCGGGATCATCCTTAGTAAATAAGACCCATAGGGCCCAAATGTATCACTCGTTTTTTCGTTGTTTTTGAGCCTTTTCATTCAGGCGCACGTTTTTGGGCCATTTTTGCGACTCAACGCCAAACAGCTGACGCAGCAAAATAACCAGCTTCCACTCATCTATCTTACCAATCCAATGCGTTGCCATGAGCCTAATGATATTTATCACTTCAACGTTTTTCATTTAGGAGGACAAAACGGGCCCGCAAAAAAAACTCCCAGCCCGAAGGTTGGCGTTATCTGAGAGAAGAAAGCACTGAGCACTTTTGCAGAACAGCTCATTCTAGCAGTAAAGAAACCAGACAGTTAGAACATATAACACAGACATGAGATAATTGCAGACAGGAGCTGCAGACTCTATTACAGTTCATCACCTTCTATTTTCAAAACATTCTGCAAAATCTGAGGTCAGAGCAAGAGAGCAAGAACTTGCCAGACTTTGCAGGAAGGTGCAGAAGATACGACATACACGTGTCCCCCATGTACATTCTGCCACAGTATCACCAGTGTCGAGGGGGGATACTGTGCACAATTACAGGGGGTGCAGCAGGAGATCAGCACTGGGGGATACCCCTCAAGGAGAGCCCCTGCTGAGGAGGTCACTGGGCAGGGTGTCACACACCTGGGTGCGGGTGTCAATGGTTATCTTCATTCTGGCTGTGGGAGAAGCAGAGCGAAGCTTGTACCAGGATCACATGTAAGTGCCTGAATCTAACATTGCGCGAAAACTGCGCCAAAATTGCGCTAAACTGGTTAAAGTAAAAGTGATTAATAAGAGGCAGAAAATTACCTTATCACAGTTGGTGATAATTCTGGTAAAACAGATGCGCCAGAATTTTGGCCGCAACCATAACTAGCGCAAAAAGTGATAAATGTTGGCCATAGTCTTTAATACCTTTATGATACTTTCAATTTTATATTTTATGTTTTACCTGGTATTTTTGATTATGTCCTCCATACAATTTACCTTAGCTTCAACAGGTTAAAAGTTTTTTTTCCCTAACTTTTCGAGTCCATAAGTCATGTTTGCCTGTGTGGTCTGTTGCTTTGTAGACTAATTATAATGACTTTAAGTTTAAGTGGGAGTAACATCCTGCGCCCGGTCTTCGTCATTTAAAAACACATTTAGAAAAGTCTCCATATTTGCAAAGGTTTGAACCTGTCTCCCAATGTTTGTATAGAATGTAATTTAAACTCTCGGCTCTGCTTACCCAGCATGACCTTGGTCCAGACAATGATTTCTGAAGGGAATTTTAGCTAATCGGGTATTTCCCATAAAAGGTTGTATTGTTTAGATATCCAGTAGTCATAAATATCTTATATAATCTCATAAATTACATGAAAGTGGCTGAATCATCAGGCATTAATTCTAAATCTCTAGGAAAAGCTCAGGTCCTATCAGTGTAAACAGCTCGGCCTTTTCTTAAACTGTTTGGTATTAAGCATCAGAAGGTCATAAATCTGATGGTTTTTTACATTTTTTTTTTTTTGTTTTTGTTAATTCCAGTTTTTCTATATCACTATTTTTACAATAAGAAAAGCGGCAAATAGGAATAGGCACGGAGGGAGTAGGACCAACTGGTTGAGAACTCCTGGTAAAATTATGCCCGTACTCAAGAGGGACACAAATCCAATCCCCAGTCCAAATTTGAGTTGTGACTGTAAATTGTTCAGACTTATTGTCTAATATATCACTGATGCAGGAAGAAAAAGTAATCCACTCCGGCACTGAGTTTACCGTAAAACAAAATCTGTACCCTCTTATTTAATACTTAGATTGGATATCCAGATGAGACGTTCAACCTCTGCACGTACATGCGGTCCCCGACTTAAAGAAGACCCCTAGTTACAAAAGGACCTCTTCTTGATGCGGTAATTACTGTACTTTAGCCCTAGGCTACAATGATCTTCTGTAAGAGTCGCAGCAATTAACCTTTATTGTTAACCCAAAATTTTTACAAATCCAATTGTCACAGAGACAAAAAATAAAATTAGCGCTACATAACTTATCTTGTACAAAACCCGGGGACTGCCTCTATGGAAAGGCAGAGCCGCATATTAGTCAACGCGTTTCGAGCATTACGTTCTTACTCATGATTTAGTGTTGTGGTAAGCGCTGAAGTCTTTGATGCAGTAGTGTGTGCGTGTGTGCCTAGGTTCCAGTGCCTCCTACTACTAAGAGAAGGAGGGATCAGAATAAATGAATATGAATAACTGATAAGGTGGGGGGAAGTGTCATCAACCGTGGCACAAGTTCCCCAAAACTGAAATAATTCATGGGGTGCCAGAGAGGGTGAAATAAAACCAAGAGTTGGCAGGCCAATAAGTGGGCAGATGTGCCAAACCAAAACAGGGAGATCGTAGCTCAACGCTCATATTCCAGGCTTGTTACATAATGTAGAAGTCCCTCGTGTCACAGACCAGGATGTCGGACCAGTGTCTCAACAGAACAGGAAAAACTTTGAAGTATAGTCCAGCACAGATGAGATTTTCACAGAAAATATTTATTGAGTCTGGTTGTTAAGCCATTGAAAACAGTATACAGCTTGTATTAATGGGGTTGCACCAGGACCCTATGAAAAAATAGATATGTGGCTGGGAGGGGGGGGGGGTGCACACACGTTCTATCAAGTGCTGAGATATGTGGACGGGTGGGCTCAGTTGGCCACCTTGGCAGGCTTGAAGGTCTTCACAGTGCAGCTTCCATGCCCTGTAAACAAACAGGGTCATGTCAGGTATGTACAGGTATCCATTTATATGGATGCACTTAAATAAAATGGGATTGGTTTGGTGATATCAACTTCCTGTTTGTGGCAGAATAGTACAGGGGAGGGGGAAAACTTTTCAAGGTGGGTGTTGACAATTGCGTCCATTTTAAAGTTGGACATTCTAAATCCAACTTTATTTTTTCCAATGGAAAGAGGGTCATATAGCACATCAAACTGTCCATTGTGTTTGACTGTCAATACAACCCTCTTCTCCCACTCTTGACTCACTGGTAGCAACACTGTAGAAGAAATGCTAGCACAGGCTTCCAGGCTGACCCCCTTAGACTTTGGGGTCATCTGGAGGCAATTGTCTATGCTGTGAAGATACGAGATGTGCAGCATCTGAAACAACGGATACTGGAAGCCTGTGCTTGCATTTCTTCTGTACTAACCTTGCTCCAGTTCCCCGTACCTGTGGCATGCCCCCCCCCCCCCAATTTCCTGCCCCTACAACGTCCCACTTTTTGCTTACCGGGGACCAAAAGCCTTTGGTTTTAATATGTCATGTGCCAAATCAGAACTCAGCCGTTGCAGAAATCATGTGACTTTCGATACTTCTGGCCCAGTTAAGGAGCCGGGACCCAGACAGGTAAGTACTTTTTATATCTTTACATTAATGCTGCCCCGAGACCTCACTGGTTTTTGACTGTAACTAGAAAACCCCTTTTAATATCTTCATATTTTTTACCACCTATCAGTAGGATCATTTTTATTCATGTTATTGGGGCAGATTTACTTACCCGGTCCATTCGCGATCCAGCGGCGCGTTCTCTGCGCTGGATTCGGGTCCGGCCGGGATTTATTAAGGTAGTTCCTCCGCCGTCCACCAGGTGGCGCTGCTGCGCTGAAAAGCATCGGAACGCGCTGGAGTTCACCGAGGTGGGCTAAGTGAAGTTAAGTGCAAGCTCCGCGACATTTTTTTTTTTTAAATGTGGCGGTTTTTCCGAATCCGTCGGGTTTTCGTTCGGCCGCGCCCCCCGATTTTTGTCGCGTGCATGCCAGCGCCGATGCGCCACAATCCGATCGCGTGCGCCAAAATCCCGGGGCAATTCAGGGGAAATCAGCGCAAATCGGAAATATTCAGGTAACACGTCGGGAAAACGCGAATCGGGCCCTTAGTAAATGACCCCCATTGTTGTATTGTGTTTTTGCATACATTGTAAAATCTCCAATCTACTATGTACTTTATATTTTGTGCTTGTACGTAATATGTATACACCCATGATACTTACACCAATGCTGATAAAATATGATATTTTTTTTACATATTTTCATCACTTCCTTGAAATCTTATAGTCTTGTCCATACATGGATATCTTGTAACCTGACATTGAAAAATGAGGACATGTCATGGTTCTTCCAAATTACCTTACTCTGTGCGCCTGTACATTTAAAATCAACACCACCGTGAACTTTAGGGTTGGGCGAGTTGAAGGCATAGAGATGGAGGGAAATTCTGAGGAAGTTCTGGAAAGTGTCACTGAAAGTGCGGTTCCCATTTGTTTGTTGTCTCACAGGCCGTAATTAAAGTAGAAACAGAAAAAACAACCCAATAATACAAAAGGCTGTGTGCCAGGATGAAAACCTTTATTCACTGGAAAGTAGATGGATAAATATATATATTTTTACAGGAATTCTAAACCATAGTAAAAAAGTAGGGCAACATTTAACATCTAAGAGCCTAAATGTCTGAATATGTTTTTAAGGAAAAATACCAATTTTGAATTTGTTCAAATTGTAAACAATGAGAACATAAAATAGGAGGATAATCAAACTAAAGCATGGAAAAAGTATAAATAAATAATATATAAAGGTGGGGAGAGGGGGCAGGACCGGATCCAGGTTTCAGTAGGCCCCTGGGCGACAGAGCCTCGTGGGCCCTTTTGCAGTGAACTCCACATGGCGGCATTAGAAATTCAGAAACTAAAACAGTCTCTTGTTCCCTAAAATATTCCCTAGTTTATCATACCAAACAGCCCCTAATGGGTATTTTATGTACAACCCCTCATGGTTATTTTATTTAAAGTCCCCCTAAACCCCAGGAATTCATTAGATACAGCCCCCTCACCCACATGGATTCCTTATGTATCCTTATCTGGGCACCCCAGCAACTCTGGGCCCGGCAGCTCTGGGCCCCGGCACTTGCCCAAATATGCCCGGTGCTGGCGCCGGCCCTGGGAGGGGGTATCATATTCTGGTCCATAAAGCACTAACATATGATTTGAAGAAAACCTCTGATAGTTAGATCTACTTATCTATGGGGCAGATTAACTTACTCGGTCCATTCGCGATCCAGTGGCGCGTTCTATGCGGAGGATTCGGGTTCTGCCAGGATTCACTAAGGCAGTTCCTCCGATGTCCACCAGGTGGCGTTGCTGCGCTGAAGTTCCTCGGAATGCACTGAACTTCACCAAGCCAGGCCGAGTGCAGGTAAGCTCGTGTCCAGCGACCCTTTTTTTTTTAAATGCGGGGGTTTTTCCGAATCCGTCGGGTTTTTGTACGCCCCCCATTTCCGTCGCGTGCATACCGGCGCCGATGCACCACAATCCGATCGGGTGCGCCAAAATCCCGGGGCAATACAGGGAAAATTGGCGCAAAACGGAAACATTTGCGTAACCCGCCGGAAAAACGCGATTCGGGCCCTTAGTAAATGACCCCCTATGTATCCAATTTATAATAAGAACTTTCCGAAGCCTATTTTGGAAGAGCGGAAATGTTGCTGGACATGTGGGAATAAAAGTTGCTTTTTCTTATACTAGATCCTTGGAGTGCTGCCTTTTTCGGATTCTATTCTTTTGAACGGACTTTGTCGAAGTATTATTTTATTGTTCGTGTGCTGCTTGTTTTCTCTTATTTTTTAAATTTATAATAAGAATATTTCAAATCTTTACTTATTAGTCTTTAAAAACTAAAATTATTTAAATACATAAACATCTTAAATAGAAAAGGAAAAATTTAGAACAAAATTTAAAAACGAAGAAATCTAAATTTAAAAAGGAAAAAAATATATATATTATTGTTAAAAATGTTACGTATAGACAGTATATTATGCATAATTGAAATATTGAATAGATTGAAGCTGAAGCAATGGAATAGGTGCACATTGATCTCATTAAGAAGATGATTTATTGCAATTTCCTTTTACTTTGCACCCGGTGCTGCAGTATTTTCAGTCTCAGGTCAGAAGGACCTGGATAGTCTCAGTCCTGACTGCACAGACCATTTAGCACTGTCACCCGCTTGGACCAGTTTAGTCAATGTCTCCTTCTGTTTTTAAAGTAACAGTGCCATATATTTTCTAGATATCAAAGCTCCCACATTAAGGCAGCTGGGGGATTCTGGAATGATTATTTTAACTTGCATCAAAGCGAAGACTGTGGTAGACGTGTAAGTGTTAAATGCAAAGGTAAAATAGCAAATTTGAGAGATTGTAATAACTACAGAGAACAGAGGGGCCGGAGACAGAGGGGGCTTATACACGGGTTGATTTATTTAAAAAGCTCTGCTCAGGATTTTCTGAGGGCATTTATTTGGTTAAGATGAGTGTAATATTTTTGTTTTATATTTTTTGTGTGTTTTTCGTCATGTCGGGTGATTTGGGTGTGGTGCCTAAGTGATTTTACTTTAGATTCCTACAGTTATGTGGATCATGGAGTGGGATTTGGCTTTAATGTTCTTTCCTTTATTGGTGTATTTGCCTATAACTTGGGTACTTCTAAAAACACTTAGCCATCCCGTATAAAGAGCAGGGCTATAGCCTTAGCAGCTGCTCTGGGGCCCGCAGTGTCAGGGGGCCCCGGCATCCAACCGGATACACTAAAGAATGGAGGATGTGCCCCATTATATACATGTGCATGCACATTGTACAGCATAATATCTGTATAACAGTGCACATCTTCCACAGTGCATAGCATCAATCGGAAGCTAAGATAAGAAATGTTGAGGGAAAGGGAGTGGACAGCAGAATGACAAAGCTAGGGCTCTCTCATCTCAAATTCCTGACATCTACTTTCTCCATTTGGTCAGCAGCTACTGGGACAGATCTGTGTAAGTGCATAAATGTATACAGTAGATAAGTGCATACATGTGTGCGCACAAGTGTATAAAAGTGTATATGTGCGTAACAGTTTATAAATGTGGGGGTATACAAATATGTATATGTAGAGTCTTTAAAATTATGCAAATTAGCCTGAGGGGCTCGGGCTTCAAGTGCCTCAGCTGAAACCTTAGTCACTCCCCCTCACTCATCCAGTCCCGCCTGGTCCCTGACATCACCAAAGGGTGGGACTAAGAGGGACTGGGCTGGACTCGATGATGTAGATCTAGATGTCCTTTAAGTTTAATATTTTCAAACTGATATTGCAAAATGTCAAAGTATCTATTATGTATCCCCTATCCACAAGGCATAAATGGCTAATTACTGGGGTTCTGGTCTGATTACTGGCTGAATGTGGGACTGAAAGACTCCCTGACCTGCCCCATTCAGAATGGAGATACCCCCTGTGCTTCATTCAATTCTCAGAGACATCAAAATTACCCATCTCAGTAGTCCCAATATGTATGGGGCAGAAAAGGGGCATCTTTCAAACTCCCATTCTACCCATTTCTAAAAGCCCCAATGGTAAGACCCGATATCAAATATTTCCAGCGATTCCTCTGTTTATTCCATAAAGAGGATAATTGTCATAATGGGGCTCATTTACTAAGGGTACACGGACAGCGATTCCCGAATATTTCCATTTTGCGCCAAATTGCCCTGGGATTTTGGCGCACGTGATCGGATTGTGGTGCATCGGCGCCGGCTTGCATGCGACACAAATCGGGGGCGTGGAAGTCGGACAATCCGACGGATTCGGGCAAACCGCGCAATTTAAAAACGGAATTGTGTCGCAAGATCAAGCACTCACATGCACCAGGAAGAAGAAGGTGAACTCTGGCGGACCTCAGCGGGGAAGCGACACATGCAGGAAACTGGACGCACGACCTTAGTGAATTACGGCAGACCCAAATCCTCGTCGAACAACGCACCGCGAGATCGCGACAGGCCGGGGTAAGTAAATCTGCCCCAATGTCTCTAAATATTTGTGCCAGCAAGGAACTAAAGCCAACACAACACATGGAGAAAACTTTTCCCCCATATCTACAGAGGTTAATTTATATTTACTATTAAAAACAACCAATAAACCAAATCAATAAAATCCCCAATAACTAAGTGGCTTTATAATGTCTGCATTTAACAGCGTTCTATTAGACTAATGGCATCCGTCTTGCCCTGGCACGGACAACTGGCACTGGAAATGAAGCGTTAACAACTTTTTCCTTGTGTAGCCAGACACCTCCGTTTCCCCTAAGGCTCAGGCTAAGACATAGCCATATGGTAATTTGTTGCCTTTGGATCCTAGGATTTTATAGCCACATTTTTTTCTAATTTCTACCTTAAATGTTTGGAAAATCAGCTCATTGTCTTTGTGTTTCCATTTAGCTCCTATCCAGGACAGGAAGGCATTGTATATTCTGCCCAATACTGGCAGGAGATTGTGTTACGTGGGATCGGCACAAAGTCCGTGCAAATAAATATTATTCTAAATAATAATTTATGAATGAGACGTTCTACAACTTACAGATTTTCTCATTTATTTTACCATTTTCAAGATATTAGATCACTATTAGTGACCAAGAAGAGTATTAGTAACATCCAGAGGCAATAGTCCTGCTCATAGCGAGTCCTCAGATGTGGAATGGAGACACGTGTATCCAGTCTAGACAATGCTCTGTGAGTGAAACAGCCTGGACCCAGGTCTAACATGGAAGCAATCTAACAGAAAGAATTGTGAGACCCCAACTGTACTGCTACAGTATTTTCTGCACCATGGGCTGTAGGTAAATGGAGAGTGTGTGAGGGCCTGCAGGGACCTGGGGACAGTGTGAGGGGTCGCAGGGACCTGGGGACAGTGTGAGGGGCTGCAAGGACCTGGGGACAGTTTGAGGAGATGCAGGGACCAGGTGACAGTGTGAGGGGCAGCAGGGACCTGGGGGACAGTGTGTGAGGAGCTGCAGGGACCTGGGAACAGTGTGAGGGGCCGCAGTGACCTGGGGACAGTGTGAGGGGCCGCAGTGACCTGAGGTCAGTGTGAGGGGCCACAGGGACCTAGGGACAGTGTGAGGAGCTGCAGGGACCTGGAGACAATGTGAGGGGCTGCAGGGACCTGGGGAACCGTGTGTGAGGAACTGCAGGGACCTGGGGACAGTGTGAGGGGCTGCAGGGACCTGGGGACAGTGTGAGGAGCTGCAGAGGTAAATGATCTTAGGTGCTTGGTTCCCCCTTTACTCTTCTACTCTTTTGCAAGGGTCAGAGAGTCCCAGATGTGCCAATTAAACTTCTGGCATAGTTTATGATTGTCTAGTCCAACTTTACACGTCCTTTTAGTTGGTTTAGAGAAATGTGCCCCAATTTTGGTGCACCTATGGTCACATTCTTTCCAGTGAGGCCAAGTCCATTTTATTGGAAGCCACACACATTTTGTCATACAAATTGTTAAAGTGTCTAAAAAATCTGGATGAATTTAATTTTTTACATCCATTTTTGTAGGTATTACATATTTTGCAGTAAACTAATTGATAAATATTCACCATGGTCTTTCCATAAATTGCCTTCTCATACCTTATCTTCTACGACCCATGAGAGGACACCATGGATAGATCTAGATGTATGTTAAGTATATACCGATCTACTAGGATTCCACATATTACATCATCGTCTAGTGTGCAGAAGGTCACCACGTGGACTCCCAGCATGTCCATTAGTTGATTCTCTCTACAACTTGCTCATCTTTAGTCTCCAGCCAGCTACCGGTTGCACCGATCTTCTCATTCTAGAACTTTAATCATCTCAGAAGCATCTGGATGTACGGATCAAAGTGACCTTACAAGACAGAAGCCATTTACCATGCATAGACCGGGCCGTGGTTAATGACTTGTTAGAATTCATTTTTCACTTGGGAGGGAATGTTTGTAAATCCTTTGTCTGCCTTCCTTCTACCCTCAGCCATAACAAACAGCAATGAGAAAAAAGCCAGGCGAGAGGCAAGAGTGACAGCTCCTCCTGGCCCTTCAGAATCATCTGTCTGGACTGTTTGGATTTGCCCGTCTTGGTCTTTTTATGGAAAACATTGAATAACTGAGAACTGTTGCAGAACAGAGGCAATAATGTAACGCTGAATAAACACAGAACAGACATCATTCAGCGAATACATGGAACACAACGGGCTACATCTTCTCTTAAAAAAATATTTACATTGAAAATGGATGAGGGACTTTATTTAGGAACTAACAATGAGGACACAAACACCATATGGTTCTTTTAAAGACAAATGGTCCCATCTGATGGTTTATAGGAGGGGCTGGTGGATCTCTTGTCAACATGTACGGAGATGCATAGATTGGAAATGACCAGTTATGTGGTGCTCTGAGTGTTTGGTTCTCAAAGTTCATGCCTTGTTGATCATTACACATGTTCCTGAAGTGCCACATTGCTATTTTTACTAGTGGGGTGCTAGTCCTAGTATGCAATCTATGTAGGTTGGTTCTCCATAACTAAGAAACTACATATAAAATACTGACAATACCTAATGCCAAGTAGAAACTGTGATGGTCTAAAGCAGTGATTTTCAACCTTTTTTGAGCCGCGGCACACTTTTTATACTTAGAAAATCCTGGGGCACACCACCAACCAAAACAGCACAAAATGACACTAAAACAGTCATATTATACATATAGTTAATAATATAGATTCTAAATTTATTTTACTCAGTGTGAAACCTGGGCCTGTTTCGATAAACACAAAAGGGATATTCTGGCAGGAATGGTGGAAAGACACACACAAAGCTCTTCCTCAACAGTTCTCAGTTTCTCCCTGTTTTTAGTATATGGTGCTGATTATTATGTGGCTCATATACTGCAAAATAAAGGGGTACTATGAGGCCAGAGTACAAGTGCCAGCTCATATACTCAGCATATCAGCTGGTACGTGTAGTACTCCAGCCTCATGACTATAGTATTTCTCATTTTACATTTCTCATTGTTATATGCAGTATACTGCTGGAGTACTAAAAGTACCAGATCATATGCTGAGTATTCTGCCAACAGTTACTCAGGCAAAAGCTCATATAGTCAGCATTATTGGTGGGCATTACCTTGGCGGTGGGCAAATGCGAGAGTCTCTCCGCTCTCAGGATGATGCGCCGGCCTCGGTGACGTCATTTTGTCGTGCGAGGTTTAAAGCTTGCGCATGTGTTATTGTACACGTCTCCTACATTGTAAGAAGCCGTGACTGCGCATCGCTGTGCATTGCCGGGAAACAAAACACAGGGTGCACCATAGTTTGGGGTACTTTCCCCGCGGCACACCCGACCATGTGTCGCGGCACACTAGTGTGCCACGGCACACTGGTTGAAAATCACTGGTCTAAAGGACCTTCACATGGAACGATGTTCTCTGGATTGATGATTCCTGTTTCTTCACAAAGAATTTATTTTTTACAAGATATATATCAAGCAACTTAAGGTGTTACTATCTTGATTTACAAAGCGGGAAACATTAAAAACTGCATTTTAAAGCTTATTGTTTACCGGTGGGAAAATGTTTATGACTTCATACCCAAAAATGCTTACCAAGAATTAATGGGGCTAAGCCACACATGCGTGTCACCTCAGAAGGAAAGTCCCAGTGTACTAAGTGTAAAAGTGTTCCCACCTGACCCTAGACCACCATTTGGAAGAGTGCCTGACTATCGTTAAGCAAGCCTTAAACTGCAAAGATCGGGTCCCCAAGACCCAACCCTAACTTCATTAGAAGTGCAAGGCCGGGTGTCTCCGCCATTTTCAGCTGCAATCAGTGCTTACCCAAAGGACTCCTTTTGGGAAGGCTTGTTGGTCCGTGATGACGTACGTGATAACATTCCGGCGCAGGTGGCCACAGGTGATTTAAATGCCCATACTTGGATACAGACAGCTTTATAAAATTCACAAGACTTGAACTTGAATTTCAATGGCTCTACTCATCACTATGCCTGACCATTAAATGAAAATTTACCACCAGAATCAAAGATTGGGTGGGTGTTCTGTTGTGTTACAGCACTTTTCATGGGAAAACCCAATTTAATACTTGGAAATTCCTGCACCCATGGAGAAAAATGCTTAACAAGCACATGGTGATGTGACGTCCTTTTGGCCATGTCTTGCCTATCCCCCAATATTTTCACTCAGTTCAACCTAAGCCTCAAATATCATCCAATGCGCTGCACATTCCAATCATCTTAAAAGGAGAAAACTAATGCATACTTTATTTATGACAACTGCTGCTACATTTTAGAACCTTTATAAGAGTTTCCACATATTTTATCAATCTTTAAGAGCTTTAAGTGATGAAAATTGGAAATAAAGTATGCAGAGAACAGAAAACGAGCCCTGCCAAGAGCAGATTATTACAGTGCACCAGATACCTGCTGTGCACTTGGTGCATCTCCAAGTAAGCGATTGAGCAGAGCAAGCTGTTCCCCAGAACGCAGGGTCCGTAGTGCGGTGTAGCAGACAGACTTTAGCACCGGGATCGCCTGTTGGCATCGTCACTCATCTGTCTTGTTATAAATGGATTTATTGAGGAACTTGGCAGCTTGTGCCATATTGGATAATGGAAATGACTGAAAGCTGTGTCTCGCTTTACTTGTGTGACACATAGGGCAATGCCTACCTAATTTAGTGAAAATAAATTTAAATGGAGTCTACCATCTCCCTAATCTCCTCACATATAAAACCTAAATTGTAAAGGGTACTTTATAAGCATTCAAAAAATACATTTCATGTTTCCCAATAATCTGTCATATAAGATCAAATTACAATTTAAAGGAAACCTGCCAGGAGGAATCTACCATGAGAAATAGATCAGATGGAAAATTCCTCCGGCCTCTGCCCTAATCTGTAATTTCATAATCCTGGAACATAACATAACTTCTTAAAAACTTTATTTTAGTAATAAGTAAATGAACATCAGAGGCTACTGGGGCGGGGTGTAGTCTTAAGCTCCCAGTCCCCGGCCAGGCTAGTACACGCCCCAGTAGCCTCTGCAGTTAATTTACATATTACTAAAATAAAGTTTTTAACAAATTAGGTTATGTTCCAGGATTATTAAATTACAGATTAGGGCAGAGGCAGCAGGAGGAATCTACCATCACATCTACTTCTGATAGTAGATTCTTCATGGTAGGTTTCCTTTAAAATTGTATGTAAATTTGGTTAATTGAGCACCAAAGTCAGGGTCATGCTGCTGATGTTCCTGGTAAACCTCTTACTTTGCTTCCTATCATGCCATCATGTTAGTTTTTACCCAATAATTGCCATTTCCAATAGATATAAGTTGAAGAAAAAAGAAAACGGGCACAGGAGCCATTGTACACAGTGCACCAATAACCTAATATGCATAAATCAAAAAAATTACACTTTCTCTGAAATGATTGATTGCAAGCAAACAGGAAAGGAATGTCCCCTATGATAAATCGCGTTGCACTCACTGTTGAGTTTCATCTTGCTAGCAAGTTGCAAAGGAGGTATCAGATTGTATTGAAACTCCAGGCAGTGGAAAGAGGGAGAAGTGTATGGACTTTGTGATGTATGACTCCTCTCATGTTCCCTTTTGTGTTGAGTTTCACTGTGAAATCTCTACTGAATTTTATCTTGCTAGCAACTTGCACAGAAGCTCATTGAGGTGTCAGATTAATATGGGGGGAAAGTTATCAGTGCCTCTACACCAGTTTTTTGGCACTGAAATAAGAAGCACTGAAATATGCGAAAATTCTTTTGCACTACAAGAAATCATGATTATTTTTGCACCTACATCACCTCCACACCATGTGGGCGTAAATAGGGAGTGAAGGGACGTGGCTGCCGACACAATGCGCAGGCATGGGGCTTTCCTGCCCAGTACTTTCTAAAAACCTGTGAATATTTGGACCCGGCATAGATTTGCCTGGCAGCGTGGCCAGATACAGCAAGTGGCCTATGCTTCAGGGCGTGACAGGGGGTGTGGCCTATATCATGCGCCGAGTTCTGGCATATGATAAATTGTCCCCTTTATGCATAGGGAAATGTTATAGTGTATGTACATGTGTACATGTAAAAGTGCTACTGTTCTCCACTTACTTGGCCCCTCTCATGTTCCCCCATGTCCTATCGAGTTTCGCTCTAAAATCTCTACTGAATTCTATCTTTCTAGCAAGATGGAGAACAGCTCACTGAGATGTCAGATTACATAGAAATTGTACACACTTTGTAATATGTGTTATCAGAGTAAAGCGCCTCTTTCTCCACTTACCTGGCTCCTCTCATATTTCCCCATGTTATATCAAGTTTCACTCTGAAACTTTCGCATCTCTCCTGTTCCCTTCTGTCCTGATAAAATGAATTTTACTATGAAACTTCTACTGAATTCTAACTTGCTAGTAAGACGTGTCAGATAACATGAAAATCCAAACAGATAGAAAGGGGGGAGGAATGTGTCACAGCAGAATATCAAGTCTTTAGCCAAGGACTAAAAGTCGTAAATAGAAAATGCAGAGGGAAAAGCTGTGGAGAGGTGAAGATTATAAGTCACGGAATGACCAGAAACAGTGTAAGGCTACATTTACATTATGAGCCTGTGTTGCCCAGCTATAGTATGGGTGAGCACACGTTGGGGCTCATTTACTCACCTGGTCCTGTCGCGATCCCGCAGCCCGTTGTCTGACGTGGATTCGGGTTCTGCTGGGATTCACTAAGGTCATGCGCCTGATATCCAGTAGGTGTCACTGCTGCGCTGAGGTCCACCGGAGTTCACCTGCTTCTTATCGGTGCATGTAAGTGCTTGATCTTGTGACACATTTCGTTTTTTAAATTCGGCGGTTTTTCCGACTCCGTCGGGTTGTCCAAAGGCCACGCCCCCAATTTTTGGTCGCGTGAAAGCTGGCGCAAATTCCCATCGCAATTCGGAGCAAATCTGAAAAATTTGGGAAACCTGATGAAAGTGCGGCCGCGGAGCCCTTAGTAAATGAGCCCCAATGGTGTACTGGAAATGAGGAGTGATGAGCGTTGTTAACCCCTCCCCTCTCCATCAGAAACACGGGAAAAAATGTTTGTGCCACTGTATTGCCTCCACATCGCAATAGCTGTCTATGGGGACGCATATCCGGTTGCACGTTTGCGCACCCCCCCACAATGGCCGTCTGAACCTGGCCTTACTCCTCATGTACACACACTGGACTGATGATTTTTACAGAGTTTATTTTCAAGTTTCCCTACACCTGTAAAAATGGTTTCTACTACCAGGCACAGTACTCCCCTTAAAAGGTCAACATAGCACACAAAGTACAAGAGCTTACGTAAAGACAAAAACCATCTCCTCCTAAGAGAACAACTTTCCCAGAGAGAAGATAGAAGATAAAATCCATCTTGTAAATGTGCAGAAAAATAACCCAGGCCTACAATAAAACCAGTATACAAGGCAGGGAACGTAAACATTGTAATATTCGGCTTTCAAACCTCTACTGTACCTTCTATAGACACGCATCTGTTTATATTACGGGTCTCTTATAGAGAGGAGCCGCTCTAAACTTCTGTCTGTGAAGATATATCCTGTACATCCCAGACTTATCCTTTTTTAGTATGGAAGACGCCAAAACGCAATTAAAAGATTACAATTCGCGCACTGTCCGCTTCTCACAGCGGTAATGTCTACTCAAGCAAGATAAATGTCCTTCCATTAACTTGAGGATAAGACCCAGTGTCTCTCTCCACGTAAGCTCAGGGCGCTGGTTATACTGCGGACATATATCTTCATGAATGATCTCAGTAATGGTTCTGAACTTAGAGGAAATACTTTAGCACCTCACATTGAGATGATTGCTTCATGGCCGCTAACCATTTGTTACAATCAAGGCCACAGTCCTGACCCCTGATGGATTCCAAATACACAAAATCACAACATGCAGCTCGGAAAACCAGGTAATTTTCGGTTAGTGTTTATGTAGGATTGGAATTAGATTAGACATTTAATTACGTAATTTATGTGACAAGTTTGGTTAAAAAAAAATTACCACTTTGAATTAAATTTTGTTGTTTTTGCATCTGCAACATAAATTCAACTTTGTCATCTTCTACACAGGCACCAAACTGACATGCACAGTAGGTGAAAATTCGTTTTTTTATGATATGCTTCCTTAAAGAGGTTGTTTCAGGTCGTTTGAAGTTATATTGATGTCCCACCTTACCTTCAGAACTAGAAGAGATCATAGTATAATGGCGGCTCCTCTACAGAATGGTAGGAGAAATATCTAGTGAGAACTTTTTTCTACTGGTGGTCATTTAATCAGGTTCCCTTTCACAAAGGGTGTAATGGGGAAACTGGACTCAGGGGTGACAGATATGACCGTGCACACTAAAACTCCAGCCCCCTTCCCCCCAAAGCCCTGCCTGCTTGCCTCTGTGTATCTTAGATGATACGGGACAACCATGAAGACGGTCCCTCCCTACCCCAATGTGTAGACACAAAACAAGACAAACAAACACAATAAGAGGGCACAACTGACATAGTGGGGCACATTTACTCACCCGTCCGGAGGAGTTCACAGAAAGTGCATTGTCTGATGATAATGCACTCCGTGGCGATTCACTAAAATCGTGCTCCCGATATCCTGCATGTGTCCCTTCTCTGCTCAGGTCAGACAGAGTTCACCTTTTTCTTCCTGGTGCATGTAAGTGCTTGATCTTGTGAGTCAATTAAGTTAAGTTAAATCTCGCATGCAGTCCGAATCAGACAGATCGTCCGACAGCCCGCCCCCCGATTTCTGTTGCATGAAAGCCCGCGCAGCTGCGCCAAAATCCGATCGTGTGCATCACAATCTCCTGTTAAATAACTGTCACAGCCGCGCAAAACCAGAAAACTTCTGAAAATCTGACAAAAGTGCGTTCCAAGGAACCTTAGTAAATTAGCCGCAGTGAGGTACAAAATCACACATACAAAAGGATAGTAACAAAACAAAAAAAATAAATATTGGAAACCAGAGGTACAGATGTATAGCAATGAGTGGAAAATAGAGCTAGCAAGAAAATATAGCCAATATAGAGAATAGCACATACAGGGATTTTTTAGAGTAGGATGGCTGCTCCAGGTGACAAGGGCAGAGCTCTGAGAGACTGAGCATTATAACTATTGCTGGACCAAGGAAAAAGGTGCAAAGAGCTGGGGCTGGACAGCCACTAGAGCACTGTTCAGACTGCCCAAGAATTCTCAGCACCTTCTCAGCCTGACTGTACAAATAGAGGACTCTAACAAAGGCGATGTCTCAATACAGAGACACAGAAGTCCCAATCCCAGATGGACACCTATAGCTGATACCAGGTTCCATGTGTGTAATGTAACATTTCGATTGGGGCCAATCGAGACACCAAATGAGACATTGCTCCATGAGAACTTCCTCAGCTCTAGTACCACTGCCATTTTTTATTTGTTGACATGGCACCCCATAACGGTCATGGGATTTACTAACCGATGAAAACAGGAGGACATCATTTTGATGTAGAAGGAGTCACCCGATTTGAGGCATAGTTTGGCTAGGTGAGAGGTCAAAGAAGCAAGTAACAAAATATTTTTTTTGTTAAGGAGATTGTCTTTGCAGTCTTTGCCAGGACTTACTGGCTATCATCCCACATCGTGTTACTAGGCATCTTGACAGTCAGACATTGATGTAGAGCAAGTTGAAGATAGTACTTGAGGGATAGTTTTCCTTATCCCACCCTGGAAATCCTATTTGCGTATAACTCACCCACAATCCCCAGTGGAGCATGTACGGTGTCCAGCAAAGGCAATCTTCATAAGGAGAATGAATTCCTTCTTGACCTCTAATGAAGCGGAGAAATCCAAAACATTAAATGAGCAGCAAATGTTCCAAAGTAACCATGACTGTCCTGCCAATCCAGAACAGATGCTGTACCAGTCTGCAGCCAGTCACTGGCATCAAAAGGCACATGCTTTACTTGCTGGCATCTTGAATTTTGGAATAAAAAATTCATTATTTTTTGTTATTGTTGGTTTAGAAAATGTACTGGTAATTTGTAACTGTTGAATCATTGCTGTGTCCTGGTGAGTTTGTGTTGGGCTTGTGCTTATATACAGACCCCAATCAGAAATGTTAGTGTAAACACTAAGACTAGAAAAAGATGAAGTGTTAGTCTAGAATTCTTGCCGGAGTGGACATAGTATGACTGATCACACTGCTAGGTTCTGTAAATTAGATATCCAGATTTTAGGGAGCATAACCCAGCTTTTCCAAACAGTCTTCCAATAGTAGACTGCATAAGTGTAACAAAACAGGACAACCTAGTGCTACAAATATGTATATTGTGTGTAATATATTTAAATATGAATATTCATGTATTCTAATTGTGTATTTTTATAATATCACCTGGTGTTAATGCAGGCTGTCTTATTGCCTAGCACCTTGGAACTTTCCAGAATCTATAACTATAGGCTCAGCCCCAGGTTCTGGGTCTTTGGACTTAGTCTTTCTGTATAATTCTTAATCAGTTTAATGATTAATGATTGCTTCAGAGCTGAAGTACCAGTTCCTAAGCCTGCAAAAACTGAAGTTTATCTGCATTTTATGCCATAAAGTTGCATGCCATTATAGTAAAACATTGCACAGCCTGTTACTGCTGCTGGCCTATTTGTGAGTTCTCCTAATAAGGGAACTGTAAGTTTTTGCATCATCTCCATTACCAAGTGTGAATCCCTGTCTAAAGCCACTAACATTATGAACCTCCCCCTGTAAAATCAGCCGGGACCCATTATCACCTATATCAGTAGGGCCCCTAGGGGAACCGTATTACAACATGGCCCCCCTCATCTTGCATCACCCTGCTGGCCCTGGCAGTTGTGTGGAAGAGGCCTACATCAGGACTGTGCTACCATAACATCTGCGGCTAGGCCCGTAAACCAAGTGTGAGTTCCTGGCTAAGGCCGTTAGCAGTGGTGTAAGTTGAAGCTGAAGGGACCCAGTGCAAAGTCTGTGCCAGGCCCACTAGTACTAGTCTTCTCATATGGAAAATGGACACATTATGGGCCCGTAAACCTCCAGGGTCCGGTTGCAATTGCACCCTCTGCACCCCCTCAAGTTACGCCCCTGGCCGTTAGCATTATAAATCTCCCCATTTACTCTCAGCCAGGACCCATACCATCCATGTCGGGAGTGCCCCTGGGATAACCTTATTACTATGTGCCCCCACCCTCTGTTTTCTTGCTTCACCCTGCTGGTCCTGGCAGGTGTGGAAGAGGCCTATATCAGGACTGTGCTACCATAACATCCGCGGCTAGGCCTTAACCAAGCCAGCCATTCATCTCCATCAAGTGTGAGTTCCTGCCTAGTGCCGCTAGCATTACAAGCCTCCCCATGTACCGTCAGCTGGGACCCATTATCACCTATATCAGGAGGGGTTTTAGCGAAACCTTATTACAATGTGGCCCCCATCTTCTTGCTTCACCCTTCTGGCCCTGGCTGGTGTGGAAGAAGCCTACATCAGGCCCTGCCCCTGGGACAACCTTATTACTATGTACCCCCCTCGCAGTCTTCTTGCTTCACCCTGCTGGCTCTGGTGGGTGTGGAAGAGGATTACGTCAGGATTGTGCTACGGTGACATCCACGGTAGGTCACAACGAAGCCTGCCGCTCATCTTCCGGTTCACATCTACCCCCATACATCAGGCCCTCATGGTGATGTTCATAGTATCATAGTTTATATGGTTGAAAAAAGACACTTGTCCATCAAGTTCAACCAAGGAAGGGAATGGATTGCATGATGAAGGGATTTATGGGAAACAATTCTTTATAACATAGCCATCAATGTTATTTAGGTGTAAAAAGGCATCTAGACCCTTCTTGAAGCTCTCTACTGTCCCTGCTGTGACCAGCGCCTGAGCACGGCTATTCCACAGATTGACAGTTCTCGTAGTAAAAATGCCCTGTCGCCTCCGGTGATTAAACCTTGTTTTCTCCAGACGGAGACAGCACCCCCTCGTCTTTTGTTGCATTAGAAGGAAGTTTATCTCAGTCTTCTATAAGAACCTACAGTATAGCCTCATCTATAGGGCTATACAGCTCTTCATACCAATGCGAATAGGGACTCTTGTACTGTATACAAATAGTTAACTGCAATAAACCTTACGGCCGAGGTCAGTCTTATACATTTCATACGTTAAGGATGGAATCATAGATATCAGTCTATAAGAAGATAAAAACTCAGCCTACAGAGCACAATATCCATTTACTATCCCTGACATGCGGCTCAGGCGCGCACAATTGATGGTATAGTAATCCATGGAAGAATGATATAACAGCAAATAAATTATACACAAGAAAAGCGGGAGAAGATAAGGGCCGACTGGTTAACATACAGCGGGAAACAAAGTCTTTTCGACTGCAGTCTCCAAAACAAACATGCACATAGGAGGGGTGTGACGGCTACAGATAACCAGAAGTATGGAAGGATTCATTAGAAATATAAAACATATTTTCGGATATATTACGCCACGCAAACCCTTGCATCCTAAAAGGTTTCTCTTAATGCATAAAGGATCAGCCCACATGGCGAGAGTAGACCGAGCTCAAATAATCATAAATTGCCTGGATACCAAATTGCTGTAAGTTTGGATTTGCTGAATGGGTATTCTGGGAATATGAACGTCTGATACGAAAACCCATGATGCTATAAATAAATGAATATCATAAAACTCAATGTCATTAGTCACAAGATGGAGCTTAACTAATTTGATTTTATGATTCACAAAATTTTATGGCCGCTCTAAAGTAGGTGGAGTTATCACCAAGATGGCCGGCACTTGAAACTACAAATCCCATGATCTCTCAGTACTCTGTAACTCCTCCTCCTTCTTATGCTCTGCTCCCAGTGATAACGTAACAGACTGTCCTGCTCTGTTACCATAGTAATGATGTGTAACTGTCATCTCCTCTATGAGATGTCGTCTCACCACAACACTGGCCATACTGGATGTACTGCAACCAACTGACTACAGCCAATCATAGTGGTGATCACATGACCTGCCCAGGCAGGTGCAGGACATGTGATGTGGACATGTGACCAGCGGCATCTTCTGTCCTGTGTCTGCTCCACGCGGAGGAAATTCACGGACTGATTAAAGGCCCAGTAGCATTTTAATTCTTCATTACAGTGTATGTCATTAGCATTTTCTGCTAAAGGGAGCACCATTTTAAAATACAACAAATTGCATATTAGCTTATATTTAAGGACACATTTGTATATGAATCATGCTTATTGCTGGAATACCCCTTTAAAGGGAAACAACTGATCAGTTTCTTTAGTGGGGAAAAGCTTAGCTTCTAAAAGTGGGCGGAGCTGTGCAAATCTTACCTTCTTCTTCGTCAAGTCGAGTTTCTTCCTCGGCAATTTCTCTTTTCTTGGATCTTCTCGAATCCAAGTGAGGATCAGCTCTATGGGGGTCATTTACTAACGCCCGATTCGCGTTTTCCCGACGTGTTACCCGAATATTTCCGTTTTGCCCTGATTTCCCCTGAATTGCCCCGGGATTTTGGCGCACGTGATCGGATTGTGGCGCATCGGCGCTGGCATGCACGCGACGGAAATGGGGGGCGTGGCCAAACAAAAACCCGACGGATTCGGAAAAACCGCCACATTTAAAAAAAAAAAAATCTGTTGCGGAGCTTGCACTTACCTTCACTCAGCCCGGCTCGGTGTATTCCACTGCGTTCCGATGCTTTTCAGCGCAGCAGCGCCACCTGGTGGACGGCGGAGGAACTACCTTAATAAATCCCGGCCGGACCCGAATCCAGCGCAGAGAACGCGCCGCTGGATCACTAATGGACCGGGTAAGTAAATCTGCCCCACTGTTTTTCTCTATTTTCTCTACTTTTTACCCTACTTGTTTTGACAAGGAAAGAGCTAAAGAGCAGTTTACAACTAAATGACCTTACTGTACGGTCACCAAACAATCAATATCACTATACTGGTTCTGATCCAGTATGGGATTACAATAAATGAGAGGTATTGGTGACCTTCCAGTGACCAAGGGCGGTGGCACACGTGGCATTTTGAACCCGTTTTAGGCCATTTTTAAGCAGACCATTAAAAAAAGCATCCGTTTTAAAAATGCATCTGTTTTTGACTGTTTTCCCCAATTATGTTAATTAATTTAATTGGAAAATGGACAAAACCCTTCAAAAAATGGATGCCTTTTAAAGAAATGCATGCGTTTTTTAACGGACTGCTAAAAAATGGCTCCTGAGGGGAACAGTAACCACCCAAACCAACCACAATTTTGACCAGTCCATAATATAAGGAGATGGACCTCTAGTCCCAGACTCCCCAAACAACCCTTCTATGGCTCGCAAAAGGTCCTACAAAGGTCGCTCTTTGTCATAATCTATAATTTAAACTTAGTTTTGGCACAATTTCTAAATACAACCCGTGGCCCATCTTAACCCCCCCCCCCTCCTGTGTTTACCCATCAACTTTTCGGACCATTGACGCACTGGTATTCCCACGGACGAGACGCGATCCATAGACATCTCTTGTTTACATGGACAATTACATTAAAGTTCCATCCTGCAACTTTTATTTAAACTCCGGCAGCCGAAATCTTTGTGGTCTGGGACAATACATGTTTACTCTAGTAAGATTAATAGAAGGACCTGCGCTGGCAGCCGCGCCAGGGATTGTTATGACACAAGGACTCGGGGATGACATGTTGAAGAGGAAGACAGAGGTTTCATATTTATACAGAATTCCTAATGGAATGTTTGTTGAGAAATCTTCAAGTGGTGAAATGCATTAGCGCTTGTTGTGCCTTCCCACTTATCAAAACACTGGAGCCCCGAGCTTCTGTGTCCATCTCCGAACCGCGCTCCATAAAGCTGAAATATTTACATCCAATGTATCCAAACTCCATGTTGCTCTTTTTGAAACAGCTGTGGAGTGAATATAAATTACTTTTATGGGACCTTCACTTATAAAGGGAGGGAAAAATACACAGGAAAAGTCATGACGCGCCAGCTGGATCACATCCCTGGGTCCTGCTCTTTGCACATCTCCAGTCTCGTTCAGACCAGTCTGATTGTCAAGTGCTTCACGTGGTTAAACGAATTCTTAATAACGGTTCCAGGTGAACAATGAGAGAAATTTCCACCCAAAATGGTCCTTATAACTATGTTTTATGGACTGGTAAGCACAAGGGGGGCAACCTATTTATCCTGCAAGGGAACATCCCAAATGTTTGTATACATTGTCCTAGCTGCCGGCAGCATGTTATAGAGCAGGAGGTACTGAGAAGATTGTACATAGTGTGCTATCTGCAGGCAGCATGTTATAGAGCAGGAGGAGCTGAACAGAATGGTTACATTCCCTCACCCCCCATAACCACAAACTTATCAGAACACTACTACACTTGACTTTTACAAAAGGTCTTAGAGGTGCTGTTGGGGAGGAGCAGAGAGACAGGGGCTTGACAGGCGAAAGCTTCGCCTGGCCCAGCGGAGAGCCAGTCCATCCAAGATCCAACTAAACATAGTTTTAACTGCAGCACCTATAATCTACTACTAGTTCACTGCCTCCATAAGGAGACCTGAAGTTGCAATATAGCAGCGCAATATGGATGCCCCCCAAACTGTCGCTCTTAATCATGGAACCATTTGGCGAAAAAATGGGGGCTGTTGACAGGCGAAAGTCACCTGGCAGCGGACCGCCAGCTCCATCAAGCTTAGCAGCCCGAGGCATCCATGCATACTGCCCCCTGATGTTCCCTGTCCATTTCCGCCTCCACGATCCTCCACAGCGTCCACCAATTCTCCATGCAGCAACTTCAACTATCTATCCCCAGACATGGAGCGCGAGAGGATATACAGCACATCATCCCCTTATCAAACGAGCTGTTGTCAGGCAGAATTTTCGGGTTGTTTACACCAGAGATACATAATGGAAATCGGCGCATCTGTCGCCGCCCAGCTGGAGACCTGAAGTTTCATCATGCAGCGCAATATGGATGCCCCATACTGTCACTCTTAATCATGGAAGTAGCTCCATGGTGGCCCCCACAGGTCCCCTCAAACTTGGTAACTATGTGGGGCCGACACCATGCTTTGTGTTATGAACTAAATTATACCGTCAACCTGTTGTTCACATAGGAAATCATTTCAGAGCTTATTACTCAACCTCCTTTGTTCCTCTCTTGCCACCCATTGCGTTTGAAGCCTGAGTTCATTTAGGGTAATGTCGCCATGCACTCTCTAAGCCGTCCCTGTGCCGCTGCCTCTGCATGCCGTCCCCTATAAGTGTCAGGGTCAATTATTGGATGTATTAGATGCTATCTAGCTTCATTCGGTCACTGCTGTCATGGCATGCTGTTACCCATAATTTTGGCATATGGGCGAATTTAAGCAGTCCTCAGAGGCCTCCATGCATGCTTGCCCTGCTGTTCCTGTCCATTTCCGTGGTGTTCCATCCTTTTCTGAGTTCCCAGGTGTTTGGCCAAGCTTCCTCCGTAGCGACCCTTGGGTCCCCTGAAACATGGCTTGAGTATCCCTTGACTCAATGGGGTTCGTATTCGAGACGAGCACTCGAGCATCGGGAAAAGTTCGTCTCGAATAACGAGTACCCGAGCATTTTTAGTGCTCGTCATCTCTAGTATAAAAGTCCCACAAATGGTGTCCTGAAAAAATATTATGTCCTGCCATAAATATAAATTACACACAGCGCCCCAGACCCCAAAGTATGGAAAAGTCAGAATAAGACAAATGAAGAAATTAGTTTTGTACAAAAGGTTTTAATTTTTAAAAACTATTAAATAATAATAAAACCTATATTAAATTGCATATCCCTGGTAGTAACCACCAACCCAAGAACCAAGGGGAGGTTAATTGGGTCAGCACAGAAAAAGCATAAAAACAGGAACCCAAAATAAAAATGCTGTGCAAAAAGAAATGTTGGAATTTTTTCCTTACTTCCCAGTTACATAGCACGGAAAATTAAATACCACAGATTAGAAGTACAATTTGTTCCACAGAAATAATAACAACCCTTATATAGCTCCATACAGGGAAAAATAAAAAAGTTTTTTAAAAAGGGGGAAAAATGGAAACACAACAAATGAAAAGGACCAGTGGCGGAGGAGTTGACCTGTAGAAACAGGCTATTGAAGTCATTTG
The DNA here is from genome assembly GCA_019512145.1 of Engystomops pustulosus. Taxonomy (NCBI): domain Eukaryota; kingdom Metazoa; phylum Chordata; class Amphibia; order Anura; family Leptodactylidae; genus Engystomops; species Engystomops pustulosus. Next base: position 215,960,704 of record CM033643.1, read on the forward strand.
CGCCATGTTTCCCTGAATGCCCGGGTTTTTGGCGCACGCGAATCGTGGGAGTTGGAAAACAACAGATTGGAAAAATTGCGGATCTAAACAAAAAGTGTCGCTGTGACACGCGCTTACCTGCACCAAGGATAGGATAGTGAAACTCCGGCGGACTTCGGCGCAGCAGCAACACCTGGTGGACATCGTAGCGCTGTCTACTTAGTGAGTCGCGGAAAGACCGATCCTGGATATGCACAGGACCGTAGAGTAAATGGTGTGCCACCATTATGTAGATGGTGTAAAGAGACTTTGGCCGTTCATCAGGACAGGATTTGTGGGTTCACATAGCACGGCTTCTTTATTTCCCTTATAACTCAGTCTCGCTCCAGGTCCACACACCACAAAGCATATTAAGAAAACATAATTCAGTATTAGACAAATTTTTAATGGAAGTGTATTACCATTTTTTAATAATTAATGCAGAATAGAAGCTGTCTACTATTAAGAGTGTTTACATGAGAGTAAAGTAATCAGTTCCATCCCAGTCTATTCTCTCAATGAGCCCCCACCTTCCTTTTGAACCTTTTTTAGTTGGAGCAGAAAACATTGGCATTTTGACTTTTTCTAACTAAATAGCTAAAAATAACCTATTCAAAGGGAATTATTACAAACAACTATCAACGTCAGTCCTGGTGTCCAGTAAGGACATATAGCTCAAGGGGCTTTTGCAGTAAAAGACAAAAATAAGGTTTACCACTTTATTCTTGTGAGACTCCATTGATGGAATCTCGCGTGGAACCTTTAGATTTTGAAAACTGGTGAAGTCACTGGAGTTGCTGCTTAAAATAAAATGACTCGCGATTTATTATCTTCCAATCTTTCTCCAACTAGAAAAAAATTCACCACCCGTTTGTTTGCCAACAATGGGGCAGGAGTTACTTACCCGGTTCATTCACGATCCAGCAGTGGGGTTCTCCGATACTGATTGTGTCTTCCGGCGATTCATAAGGTAGTAGTAGTACGCCGATGTCCACCATGTGTCGCTGCTGCGCTGAAGTCTGCCGAGGTCCAGCTGGATTCACCAAGCTAGGTCTGGGTGCAGGTAAGTGCGTGTCAAGCGAAACATTTTTTTTTTTATCCGTTCTGGTTTTCCGACAGCACACCCCATGATTTCCGTTATGCATGCCGGGTGCCGATGTGCCACAATCCAAACGCGTGCGCCAAAAACCCGGGCAATTAAGGGAAAACGGAACATTCGGGAAAAGATGTCGGAAAAACGCGGTGAGGGGACATCTACATATGTTTTTTCTCACCCATTTAAATGAGGTAAGACCAACCATGACATATATAGGCATGTCCCTCATGTATCTCTAGAAATTAACCGATCTCTTCACTTGGGAAAGAGACACTTTATAGTACCTAAGGCTACATGGTCATGGTTCCCATCGGGTTTTACTGATATCAGGAGCCTTCTATCCAAGGTCCGATAGAAATCAATAAAAGCCTTGGGCAGCAATGGCATTCGTAAACAGACCATGTACTGTCTTTTATCTGCTTACATGAAGTCTGGTCTGTGTCTCATCATGGTGAATTTGTAAAAAGTGTCCTATTTTTCTCTTCCCCGATGCCTCTTCTGCGGTCCAGTTTAATATGTGCATATTTTAACATTTACGGAAATTAGAAGCCGTAGCCACAAGGCAGTCTGCCTTCTGCTTCCCCCCGACTGTCAGACTTCAAAGTGTTTGTGTAATTGCCGGCTCATACTTCTTTGAAAGGTTGATTTCATCTTTTCTTTTTGTCACTTGATTTAAAATTACAGAGCTACGGGTGAAAACTGTGGTTTGAGAGAGTTTTTTGATGGTTAAGATAATGTGACTGCTCTGATGTATTATTTATAAGCGCGAGTGGATACTCTCATTTTATACTTACAAAAGGTCTCTCTCTGACTCAGCATCCTCAGACCAACGTCTACATCCTATCCGTTACATAACCAGTCATATATATCAAATAGTACGCACGATACATAAAATGTACAGTTATCTATCTTGGTAGAGTTGTTATCGTCTATCAATACTACAAGTCTATCAATAAAGGTCTATCTATCAATCATTTTTTTTAACAGAACACATTCGTGGCAGATGTATCACTTGTTTTTCTGTTTTTCTTTTTTGCGCCTTTTTATATTGTTGCAACAGTTTTTTTGCGGACTAAAAACCAAACTAGCCACGCAGCAAAAGCAGCAAAAAAGGTAACATGTTTTCAACATTATCCACAATCCGGTTGCTTTGTGCTGCGGCCTTAAAATATTCATCAATAGCGACTTTTTTCATGGTAGGTGCAAAAAACACTCCAGCAGAAGGTGGCATTAGACTAAGAAGCAACACTGGCTCTTTGCAGAGCAGTGTTTGTACCCCATGTATAGTACATCAGCAGAGCAGTGTATCCCTGTATAGTACAGCGCAGAGCATGATCCCTGTATAGACAGCAGCAGAGCAGTGTATACCCCTGTATAGGTACAGCAGCAGAGCAGTGTATCCCCTGATATGTACAGCAGCAGAGCAGTGTATTCCCCTGTATAGTAACAGCACCAGAGCAGTTGTATCCCCGTATAGTACAGCAGCAGAGCAGTGTATCCCTTATAGTACAGCAGCAGAGCAGTATCCCTGTATAGTAACAGCAGCAGAGCAGTGTATCCCCTGTATAGTACAGCAGCAGCTAGCAGGTGTATCCCCCTGTATAGTACAGCAGCAGAGCAGTGATCTCCCTGTATAGCAAAGAATACAGCAGCGAGCAGGGTATCACCTGTATAGTACAGCGCGAGCAGGTATCCCTGTATACAGCAGCATAGTCATGTATCCCCTGTTACGTACAGCAGACAGAGCAGTGTGTCCCTGTATAGTACAGCAGCAGAGCAGTGTATCCCCTGTATAGTTACAGCAAGCAGGGTATCCCCTGTATAGAACAGCAGCAATACAGTGTATCCCCTGTATAGTACAGCAGCAGAGCAGTGTATCCCGTATAGTACAGCACAGAGCAGTGTATCCACCGTATAGTACAGCAGCAGAGCAGGTATCCCCTGTATAGTACAGCAGCAGAGCAGGTGTATCCCTGTATAGGTACAGCCAGCAGAGCAGTGTATCTCCCGGTGTATAGTAACAGCAGCAGAGCAGTGTATCCCCTGTATAGTACAGCAGCAGAGCAGTGTACCCCTGTATAGTACAGCAGCAGAGCAGTTGTATCCTCTGTACAGTACAGCAGCAGAGCAGTGTATGCCCTGTATATAGTACAGAGAGAGCAGTGTATCCCCTGTGTAGTACAGCAGCAGAGCATAGTTCCCCGTAAGTACAGCAGCAGCATGTACCTCTGTATAGTACAGCAGCAGAACAGAGCAGTGTATCCCCTGTATAGTACAGCAGCAGAGCAGTGTACCCCTGTATAGTACAGCAGCAGAGCAGGGTATCCTCCCCTGTATAGTCACAGCAGCAGAGCAGTGTATCCCCTGTATAGCAGCAGCAGAGCAGTTTATCCCCTGTGTGTAACAGCAGTAGCAGTGTTCCCTGTATAGTACAGCAGCAGAGCAGTGTATCCCCTGTATAGTACAGCAGCAGAGCAGTGTCACCTGTATAGTACAGCAGCAGAGCAGTGTACCTGATAGTACAGCAGCAAGCATGTATCCCCGTATCACAGAAGCAGATACAAGCAGCAGCGAGCAGTATCCTCTTATAGTCACAGCACTTAGCATATGTTTGAAAGGTACATGTCCACCGGTATGGATAGTACACAGCAGAGCTATCATAGTTGAAACGCCACCGGATCACCTTAATAAGTAGATCCAAGATGGTAGGTGTCCTTTAATATAAGGAGCACTGAGGATAGACCAGATCTGCCACTATACGGGGGATTACTCATACACATGGGTTGGGATCTACCTGGGCAGGTTTGTCCCCCCACCCATGCTGAACCCCTAGTTACGTCTCTGGTTGGGGAAACCCCTCATGGTCTTTTGCCCTATAGGATAACATTAGTGACTAAATTTACTCCTGTACTGTAATCCTAACATACCATTACACCTACTTAAAGCAAAATGAAATAACACAACTCAATGATCTTTCATCAAAATTGAAGTCCGATCAGTTTTCCTAATAGATAAGAAGTTATTAAAACCCCCACTAATTAATCCAAAGTGATGTACAATGTGCAATGCTACAGTGGTCTAAAACTGATGAAAACAGATGTGCGCGCTCATGGCTTTCATTCCCTACCTTATTCTCTCCAATTCAACAAAGTAACAAATTCTGGCATAATAATCATCAATAAAAAATACTGCACGGTCACTCTTTCGATGGTTGTCAATCACACTGTATGACTGGTCATGTGTGGACAAAAGTCATGGCCTCACAATTGGCGCTCTGGAATTGATAGCCCTATATAGATATAAGATTATTATTAGACCTTAAAGAGGTCTCTGTTTTTGGGGGTAATACTTGATTGTCTAAAATATACACGATTTTGGAGGTGTGATCTAAAGACTTTGCATCATGCCATTACACTTGGAAACTAAAAATATGGAAATTAGATGTTACCGCTTTCCAGTCAACAACAAAGAAGAATTAAGGGAACCTGTCAGGAGGATTTATTATAAGGATCACTTCCCATCTTCTAAACATCCACAAGTCAAGTGCATCATCATAAGCACTTTACAAACTCAATTATTATAGGTCGTGTAGGGTGTGGGTCCTTATACATGAGGTCCATGGGGATTCTGGGAACATATGCAAAGTTTTCCAGGATGGGATAAGAAAAACCAAGCCTCTTTTTAGTACATGGCAGTCTCCGTAAGTAGAACTCTTACTTCCCGATCCTAGTCACAAGCCTTTCTACTCAGCCAAACCAGTTCCTACACTGTACTGGAGAGAGAGAGCCAATCAGGTTCGAAACATGCTGATCTACAGTTGGGAATCTGTTCCTTCTGGAATAGATTACTGGTTTGTTTTTAATCCCGCATCATGTCAATAGGAAGCTGCCTTACCAACGGTAGACTACAAGGGCGTGGTTTTCCTTCCCATCCTGTGAAAACTTTGCATATTTTCCCATTATTATGGGAAGAATCATGCTGGAATGTCCACTCCAGGGTTCAGTCAAGTCCCATAGCCAAGCACAATGACACCCCGATAGTCAAGGCCCTATAAGGATGTCTGTGTGGTCTTATGAGGCATATTATGGGCTGTCTATTGGCTAATATGAGGAATAGTATCGGGGCGTGTCTATTGGGTACAGGTGGATATATACGGGCTTTCTCTCCTCACCTGTCTTCTCTGGGAATACCCCAGTATTGACGGGCATATGTCCAGGCGGCAAGCCGCTCATGCCCCGCACCGCCTACATGGTGATGAGAGCCGGTAGTACATATGGGGGCAGCGTCATATTTGAGGGTACTACAAAGGCAATATGATGGGGCATCCATGTCTATTGGGTACTACAACGGCATAGTATGGGCACGTGTATATATGGGTAAGTACACAGGGGCAATATGTATGGCGGCATGTCTATGGATATCTTGAGGCATATATTGGGGCATGTCTATGAGGGTAGAGTACAAGGCAGTATGTAGGATGGGCGTCTATTGGGTACAATGGGAGCATATATATGGGGCATGTCTCAATTGACGGTTAGCTACAACGGCATATGGTATGGGGCATGTCTTTGGGTACATTGAGGTTATATGTATGGGGCAGTCCTATGGGTACTAGATACGTGAGCGACATGTGTTTGAGGGCGAGTCAGTATTGGGGGTACATATGAGCGCACAATGTAGTGAAGGGATCGGTCTAAGTCGGGTACTATGAGGCATATGTTATGGGGCATGTGCTAGGGGACTATTGAGCGCATATGTATGCGACATGTATAGTGGTAATAACAAGACCATATGTATGGGGACAGACTAGGCTTATTGGCTGTCTATGAGGTCACTATGGGCAATGGTATGGGCATGTCGAGTTGGAGTCTAGGACTATGGAGGCAACTGTATGGGGCATGTCTATCGGTCACTACAACAGGCCATTGTTATGGGGCATTGTCTATTGGGGTAACATGAGGCATATGTATGGGGCAGCTATGTATATTGGACTGCAACGGATAGTATGGGACATGTATATTGGGTAATACAAGGATATGGTTTATGGGGCATGGTCTATGGGATACTTGAGGCATATATAGGGGCATTGTCTATTGGGTACTACAAAAGGGCATATGATGGGGCATGCTTATTGGGGTAATATTGAGGCATATATATGGGGGTCATGTCTATTGGGTACTACAAGGCATAGTATGGGCATTGTCTATTGGGTACTAGTGAGGTATATGTATGGGGCATTGTCTTGGGTTTGACTCAAGGCACATGTTTGGGGCTCATGGTCTATTGGGTCATATAGGCCAACCTGTATGGGGCATGTCTATTGGGTTACTATGATGGCCATATGTATGGGGCATGTCTTTGGGCTATGAGCGGCCAGATGTATGGGACATGTCTATTGGGTAATACCAAGACTCATGTCATGGGGCCATGTCTTTGGGTAGTACTATGAGCATATGTCGATGGGGCCATGTCTTTGGGCTATGAGCAATGATTTGGGGCACTGTTCTATTCGGTATGCCAGGCATAGTATGGGACATGTTCTATGGGTTTATTACAAGGCATGATGGGGGATGTTATTGGGTACTATGAGGCAATCTCTGGGGCTGTTATGGGTACTACAAGGCTATGTATGGGGCAGGTCTATTGGGAACTATGAGGTATATGTGTGGAGGCATGTGCTATGGGTACTATAAGGCACTAGTTGGGGCAGTCTATTGGGACTATGAGGACATGTATGGGGCATGTCTATTGGGGTACTAGAGGCATAGTATATGGGGCATGTCTATTGGGTATATGAGGCACAGTATGGGGCCTGTCTCTTCGGTACTCAAGGCCATTGTAGGGGGCATGTCTATTGGGTACTATGAGGCATATGTATGGGGCCTGTCTATTGGGTACTAGTGATAGGCATATGTATGGGGCCATGTCTATTGGGTACTATGAGGCCTATGTATGGGCATGTCTATTCGGTTACGCGTATCACAGGACAAGGTATGTATGGGGCATGTTATTGGGATATAGCCCAAGGCATATGTATGGGGGCATGTCTAGGGTACTATGAGGCATATGTATGGGGCATGTCTATTGGGGTACTATGAGGCAAGTATGGGGCATGTATTGGGTACTATGAGGACTATGTAGGGACATGTATATGGGTAAACAAGAATATGTAGGGGCATGGTCTATTGGGTACTATGAGGCATTGTATGGGGCTGTCTTTGGGTACATGAGGCAGATGTATGGGGATGTCTATGGGTACTATGAGGCATATGTATGGCGCATGTATATGGGGGGACTACAAGACATATGTATGGGGCATGTCTATTGGCGTAACTATGGAGCATATGTATGGGGCATGGTCTATTGGGTACTATGAGGCATATGTATGGGCATGTCTATTCGGTACGCAGGCATATGTATGGGACAGTCTATTGGGTATACAAGGCATATGTATGGGGCATGCTATGGTACTATGAGGCATATATATGCATGTGGATCAGGATGTATGGGGATTCTATGGAATAGGGGCATATGTATGGGGGAATGTCATTGGGTACTATTAAGGCACTGTTGGGGACATGTCTATTGGGTATATGAGGCAATGTATGGGCATGTCTATGGGTACTATGGAGGCATTATGTATGGGGCATGTCTATTGGGTAATATGAGGCACATGAGGGGCAGTCATTCGGTATTACTACAGGCAGTATGTTGGGGCATGTCTATTGGGTTACTATGGGCATATGATGGGGCCATGTTATTGGGTACTATGAGGCATATGTATGGGGCATGTTAATTGGGTACTATGAGGGACATATGTATGGGGCATGTCTATTCGGTACTACAGGCATATGTATGGGGGCATGTCTATTGGTTACTATGAGGGCATATGTATGGGGCATGTCTATTGGGTACTACAGGATATGTATGGGGAGTCTATGGGTACTATGAGGCATATGATGGGGCAGTTATGGGTACTATGAGGCATATGTATGGGGGCATGTCTATTGGTACTATGAGGCACATGTATGGGACATGTATATTGGGTAATACAAGACATATGTATGGGGCATGTCTTGGGGTACATGAGGCATAGTATGGGGCATGTCTATTGGGTACTATGAGGGGATATGTATGGGGCATGTCTATGGGTACTATGAGGCATATGTATGGGACTGTATATTGGGTATTACAAGACATATGTAGGGGATGTTATTGGGTACTATGAGGCATATGTATGGGGCATGTCTGATTGGGTACTATGAGGCATATGTATGGGGCATGTCTATTCGGTACTGCAAGGCATATGTATGGGACATGTCTATTGGGTATTACAAGGCATATGTATGGGGCATGTCTATTGGGTACTATGAGGCATATATATGGGGCATGTCTATTGGGTACTACAAGGCATATGTATGGGGCATGTCTCTTATATGGGAATATCGAGTGGTATATTTGTATGGGTTTTATGTATGGGCAGTGTCTATTGGGTACTATAAGGCAAATGCTTTGGGGCATGTCTATTGGGAACTATGAGGCCATGTAGTGGGGCATGTCTATGGGTATATGAGGCGCATATGTATGGGGCATGTCTATGGGTACTATGAGGCACATGTATGGGGCATGTACTTACGGGTACTACAAGGCATATGTATGGGGCATGTCTATTGGGTACTATGAGGCATATGTATGGGGCATGTCTATTGGGTACTATGAGGCATATGTATGGGCATGTCTATGGGGTACTATGAGGCATATGTATGGGGCATGTCTATTCGGTACTACAAGGCATATGTATGGGGCATGTCTATTGGGTACTATGAGGCATATGTATGGGGCATGTCTATTGGGTACTACAAGGCATATGTATGGGGCATGTCTATGGGTACTATGAGGCATATGTATGGGGCATGTCTCGTTGGGTACTATGAGGGCATATGTATGGGGCAGTCTATTGGGTACTATGAGGCACATGTATGGGAACATGTCTATTGGGTACTATGGACATATGGGGGCATGTCTATAGGGTACTATGAGGCATATGTATGGGCATGTCTATTGGGTACTATGAGACTATGTATGGGGCATGTCTATAGGGTACTATGAGGCTATGTATGGGGGACTGTCTATTGGTTATATGAGGCATATGTATGGGGCATGTCTATTAGATACTATGAGGCATATGTATGGGGATGGGATATGGGTAATACAAGGCATATGTATGGGGCTGTCTATTAGATACTATGACGGTATATGTATGGGAAATATCTATATGTTATCTTATAGGCATGTCTTCTAAGGGAAAGGAATAGGACATGGTTATGGGGGCACTGTGAGGCATGTCTATTGGGACTTGAGGTATGTGGCACTTCGACTGGGAGAGAACTGCAATACACTTGTGATCCACACAAAGTATGGAGTGCACTGTTCTGTGGAAATATGGGGAGTGTAATCCCGTGAGGCTGCCTTGGTGTTTTCCTCTTACCCTAATTATGCACTGCTTCAGAGAACCTGTATTCCCTGGTGTCCAACAGGCAGAAGTAATCAATTGCTGCACCATCCCCTAGCTACTGTGCATGAGTCATCCAGCTGAATTGTAGTCCTGTCTGGATAATTCAGGCAGCTTTTTTTATGTACGGAAGAAGTCTGCACCCAGGTCCATGGTTTTACCATTAGTTTTTGAGGACAAACCACTCGGATCAGGGATTAAACAAGATATGTTTCTGCATCGGTTTAGCTACAACAATTCTCAAGGTGTTTGGTTCACAATGCATAAAATAAAATGGTAGATTTCCTTTGAAGCCCTGGGAACCACTCATACTTCTAATTACTTATCTAGAAGTAGTCGTAAATTCTTTATATAACACCAAAAAATGGCACATTTTGGCCAAAAAAGGTCCTGAAGCATGTTTATCTTAAAGATGGATACCCTGAGGACACACATCATTATTAGCACTTATTTTTGTTTTAAAGAAGCTAAAAAAGGACATTTTGGCAAAAATGTCTTTACTTGTGATTATTGTACATTACTTTATGTGAATGGAGTTTAAAGTAAGTGAAATAAGTCCCAGCATCTCCACCACTCTTATATCAGAGCTTTCAGTTTCAAAAGATCTTCACTTAAAAGGAGTATTGTGCTTAAGAAAACTACAACAGCCGATCTTTGTTCTTGGAGGGCATTTGTGAACCTCCTTGTGCTCCACTTGAATAATTTCGGCTCTTTGACCAGATCTATTTACAGAATATCCTTGAAAAAAAAATTGTTTCTGAAGTAGCACACAGCGGAATCTTATGAGTAGGATACGGCAGGAGTGGAGTGCGGCACCCGGCGCTGCCGCATCTTTCATAATTCTTCAAGCCTCGGAGGGTTGTATTTACACAGAGGACACTCACAAACTAATATATGAGACTCCACTCACTGAAGAATGTACTCGAAGACTTCATCCATTGGACTCCAATCAAGAAATGTCATGACCGCAGGATGGAGCAATGGCGGTGAGGTGAGGAGGACGTTCTCGGTGCGTTACTGGTTTACAGACCTTATCTGGAATTTGCTTATCTGAATTTTTGCACTTAAAAGGAGCCTTTTACCAGGAGACCCCTTTTTGGCCCCCCCATCCCCATAGAGCACTTGCACTACACTGGTAGACTTTGTTGAAAAATCGGTTTCACAGAGGCAAAACATAAGTTACACATTACCTTAGAATGACATGTGCTCTGTGACTAGTCCAACTCGCCACCTGGGCGGGGCTGCAAAGGAGTAGATTCCCCCACCTCGGGAACCGCTCCTTCTTGTGTGATTTTCAAAGATTAATCCCACCCCCCACACGTCATTTTAACACCACCGGCTCACCCCCCCCCCCAGCAGACTCACCTACTTGTGGCCGACACAGCTTCATTGCGCATGTCCATTGCGAGAGTCGCGTAGAGTGCAGAGCAGGGATCTGGAAGGTGTTCCGAGGAGAGTTTGGAAGTGGGTTGGACAGACGATGGTGAACAATGCTGGGGGGCGAGGAGGGGGCCTTAAAATGAAGGGGTAAGGGGGGTGATGGGCGGGATTAGTCTTTTTAAAAATCACAGATGGAGGAGCGGTTTTCCAAGGGGGGGGGAAAACTACTCCTCTTCGCCCGCCCAGGGGGCGATTTGACTGTCACAGAGCACATGTCATTCGAATAGGTAATAAATAACTTATCTTTTGTTCTATAAAATAACAACCTAAAAATGTTAGCGTGCATGTAAAATTTTCTATGGGGAAGGGTGGGGGGGGGGGGGTGTTCTAAAAATGGGCTCCTGGTCACAGGTTCCTTAAAGGGGTTTTCCATTAGTCTTGCAAGGAAGATGTTTAGGTACAAAAAAAAATGATACAACCTCACCCTGCTCCTGGTTTCTCGTGTGTGGTAATGTTGGCGTGCTAACACTGGCATCACTAGGCCCACTGCAACCAATTTATTTCCCCATAGTGGGCCCAGAGATGCCCACTTTTCCATACCACCAGAACTTTGAGAACCAGGGTATATTGTTTTTTGCTCTTATTTTTTAAGAAAATAATGGGGGTCGAAGGGGGGTTAAAAAGGATTAGAATGTCTCCCCATTAATGAAGGTGAAATATACTCCCTAGATCAGCTTTTAACTGCTCTAATTTTGCACAACAAAAATGCACCACAAAGGAGTCAGAAAACTAGAAGGCACACAATATAGCGCCCCCAAAAAACTAAATGTCAGAAAAACAAAATAGGGGCCAACACTTCCTTAAATGGGAAGCGCAGCAAGGGAGAAAAAATTCTGCGTCAGTTTAGTAGTGAAGAGTGTGTTCTGGGTGTATAGCAGTGCAGAGTGGTTCATGTTGTATAGGCAGTGCACGAGTGTGTTCATGTGATTGTCATACTAGTAATGAGTGAGTTCCTGTGTGTGTATAGCAATGCAGAGTGTTTCTGTGTGTTAGCCGTTGTGAATGTGTTCCTGTGTATAGCAGTGCAGAGTGTCTTCCTGTGTGTGGGTATATAGTGTGAGTGTGTTTGTGTGTATTATAAAATTGGTGCAGTGTGTTCATGTGTGTTTGCAGTGCTTATTGTGTAAATGTAGCAAACCTGAGTGAGTATTGCTGTAGCAGAGCTTATGTGAGATGAATGGATATAGACGGCAGTGTGGTTCTGGTGTAGGTATAGTAGTGATGATTGTGTTTATGTGTGTATAGCGTGTGAGTGTGATCATGTGTATGTTTAGCATGCAGAGGTGTAAATGTAGCAAACTGATTGATAAATTGATGTATCAGAGCTGTATGTGTGAATGAATGGATATAGCAGAGCTGAGTTGTTTTTGTGTTATAGCAGTGTAAGTGTGTTTATGTGTATGTTAGCAGTGAGAGTGTGTTCATGCGATTGTATACTAGTGAGAGTGTGTCCCTGTGTGTATAGCAGTGAAGAGTGTCTTCCTGGTGTGTGTATAGTAGTGTTGAGTGTGTTCTGTGTATATAAAAGTGTGTGAGTGTGTTCAGTGTGTATAGCAGTGATGAGTGTGTTCGGTGTGATTTTCAGTGTGATTGTGTTCATGTGTGTGTTTAGCAGTGATGGTGAGTAAATGTAGCAAACACATGAGTGAGTAATTGATGTAGCAGGCCATATGTGTGATGAATGGATATAGCGGGATTAATGTGTTTCTGTGTTGGTATAGAGTAGTGAGCGTGTGGTTTGTGTGTATAGCAGTGATGAGTGTGTTCATGTGTATGTTTAGCAGTGGAGTGTGAAAATGTTGCAAACCTGAGTGAGTAATTGATGTAGTAAAGCGGTATGTGTGAATGAATGGATATTTAGCAGAGCTGAGTGAGGTGTATGGTGTTGTAGCAGAGCTGTGTGTGTGCTGTGTTGTGATGACAAACAGAAATTTGAATTGGTGCAAAATATATTTTTCCCTTTTTGGATGATTATTTTGGGGTGTTTCTTAAGTCCAAAAAAGTATGATACATTTTTACCTTTCCATTGACATGAAATGCGAGGAATCCTTTTTGGGCTAAGAAGTTTTTTTTTAATTCAGTTGAAATGACTGAGAATTAAAAAACTTTTTTTGTACTCTTATGGCTTTTACCATGTGGGATCAATATCTATGTTTATGAATTTGGACCTCTGCAGGTTTATCCCTTCAGACGCCCAAATCTTCAGTTCGTAGCGCAGTACAGCTGTGGTTTGGATTCAATTAAGATAAGAATCTATCTTTCAGACCAAACTAAAATGAGAATAATCCTAATTTATGAATAGTAAGATTTGGAACTAGTTTCAAGTACCTCAGTTCACGACAAAACCACGGCCCTTGCGTTGTGTAGACCCCAGACGCGGCTCCTTGCGTTGTGTAGACCCCGGACGTTGTAGGCAGTCTAACATGTCACAGCTATAAATGTTGTGGTCTGTCCATATATACAATGTCTCGCCCATGTGTTTGTATACAAAACTAGTCATACAAGTGGTTCACAAAAGAACAAACCCAGAGATATTTTTATATAAATCAGGTATACTCATTACCGGCTATAAAACAGACATTGTGTGGAGAAAGGACGCCCAACAGCACAGAGTTACCGCCCTACCTAAATTACAGGAGGGTCAAGCCTTACAATATTAAAAGATTGTGGCCATTCAATGGTATTTCGCTTCTTGACCCAACTTTCAGGTTTGTATGTAGGCTATACATTCTCTACTCAGCTCCTTCTGCTCTATAAACATGCTGCCTGCATACAGCACATATTACACAATCTATCACTCCTTGCTCTATAACATCCTGCGCAGAAAGGATGCTATGTGCAATCTGTAGCTTCTTCTGTTCAATAACATGCTGCCTGCAGATAGGACACTATGTACAATTGCTCAGCTCCTCCTGCTCTATAACATGCTGTCTGCAGATAAGACACTATGTACAATCCGCTTAGCTACTCCTGCTCTTATATATGCTGCAGATAGGACACTATGTACATCTGCTCAGTCCTCATGCTCTATAACATGCTGCCTGCAGATAGGACAGTATTGTACAATATTCTCAGCACCTCTGCTCCTATAACAGCGCCTGCAGATAGGACATTTGTACAATTGCTCAGCTCCTCTGCTCTGATACATGCTGCCTGCAGTAGGACAGTATATACAATCTTTCTCAGCACCACTGCTCAATAACATGCTGCCTGGCAGATAGGACAGTATGTACAATTTCTCAGCTATCCAGCCTCTATAACATGCTGCTGGCAGATAGGACAGTATGTCAATCTTCTCAGCTCCTCCTGCTCTGTAACATGCCCTGTAGTAGGACACTAATCTGCTCAGCTCCTCCAGCTCTTTACATGCAGCCGCAGATAGGACACTATGTACAATCTGCTTAGATCCTACTGTCTATAATATGACTGCCTGCAGATTGGACAGTATGTCTAATCTTCTCGCACCTCCTGCTCTATACTATGCACGCTGCAGATAGGACACTATGTACAGTCTATTCAGCTCCTCCGCTCTATAACATGCTGCCTGCAGATAGGACAGTAATGTACAATCATCTCAGCTCCTCCTGCTCTATAACATGCTGCCTGCAGATAGGACAGTATGTACAATCTTCTGCCACCACCTGCTCTATACATCCTGCTGCAGATAGGACACTATGTACATTCTGTTCGCTCCTCTGCTCTATAACATGCTGCCTGCAGATAGGACACTATGTACAATCTGCTCAGCCCTCCTGCTTCTATAACATGCTGCTGAAGAGAGGGAAACTATTGTACATTAGGTTCAGGCACATCTCCAGTCTCGTTCAGACCAGTCTGATTGTCAAGTGCTTCATGTGGTTAAACGAATTCTTAATAACGGTTCCAGGTGAACAATGAGAGAAATTACCACCCAATATGGTCCTTATAACTATGTTTTATGGACTGGTAAGCACAAGGGGGCAACCTATTTATCCTGCAAGGGAACATCCCAAATGTTTGTATACATTGTCCTAGCTGCCGGAAGCATGCTATAGAGCAGGAGGTACTGAGAAGATTGTACATAGTGTCCTATCTGCAGGCAGCATGTTATAGAGCAGGAGGAGCTGAACAGAATGTACACACTGTCCTATCTGCAGGCAGCATGTTATAGAGCAGGAGGAGCTGAGTGGATTGTATATAGTGTCCTATCTGCAGGCAGCATGTTATAGAGCAGGAGGAGCTGAACAGAATGTACCTAGTGTCCTATCTGCAGGCTACATGTTATAGAGCAGGAGGTGCTGAGAAGATTGTACATAATGTCCTATCTGCAGGCAGTATATTATAGAGCAGGAGGAGATGAGCAGATTGTACATAGTGTCCTATCTGTAGGCTGTGTGTTATAGAGCAGGAGAAGCTGAGCAGATTAGTGTCCTATCTGCAAGGAGCATGTTATAGAGTAGGATGAGCTGAGTAGATTGTACATAGTGTCCTATCTGCAGGCAGCATGTTATAGAGTAGGAGAAGCTGAGCAGATTGCACATAGTGTCCTATCTGCAGGCAGCATGTTATAGAGCAGGAGGATCTGAGCAGATTGTACATAGTGTTCTATCTACAGGCAGCATGTTATAGAGCAGGAGGAGCTGAGCATATTATACATAGTGTCCTATCTGCAGGCAGCATGTTATAGAGCAGGAGGATCTGAGCAGATTGTACATAGTGTTCTATCTGCAGGCAGCATGTTATAGAGCAGGAGGAGCTGAGCAGATTGTACATAGTGTCCTGTCAGCAGGCAGCACGTTATAGAGCAGGAAGTGCTGAGCAGATTGTACATAGTGTCCTATCAGCAGGCAGCATGTTATAGAGCAGGAGGAGCTGAGCAGATTGTACATAGTGTCCTATCTGCAGGCAGCATGTTATTGAACAGAAGAAGCTGAACAGATTGCACATAGCATCCTTTCTGCAGGCAGGATGTTATAGAGCAGGATGAGCTGAGTAGATTGTGTCTAATGTGCTGTATGCAGGCAGCATGTTATAGAGCAGAAGGAGCTGAGTAGAGAATGTTATAGACTAAATACAAACCTCATAGTTGGCTCAAGAAGGTGAGAATACCATTGAATGGGCCACAATCTTCTAAATATTGTAAGGCTTTGACTCTCCCGTTAATTTTAGGTAGGGCGGTGTAGCTGTGCTGTGTGGGCTTCTTCCACACAATTGTCTGTTTTATAGCCGGTAATGAGTATACACTGTATTTATATACAAAATAT
Organism: Engystomops pustulosus; assembly: GCA_019512145.1. Taxonomy (NCBI): domain Eukaryota; kingdom Metazoa; phylum Chordata; class Amphibia; order Anura; family Leptodactylidae; genus Engystomops; species Engystomops pustulosus. The sequence continues at coordinate 215,977,013 of CM033643.1, forward strand.
CTCTGGGTTTGTTCTTTTGTGAACAGATATGTATGACTAGTTTGTATACAAACACATGAGCAGACATTGTATATATGGACAGACCACAACATTTATAGCTGTGTCCATGTAGTAGACTGCCTACAGCGTCCGGGGTCTACACAATGCAAGGAGCCACGGTTGTCTGTGAACTTGAGGTACTTGAAAACGAGTTCTAATTCTTACTAATTCATAAATTATGATTATTTTCATTTTAGTTTTGGTCTCAAAGATGAGATTCTTATCTTTAATATGAATCCAAAACCACAGCTCTACTGCGCTACAGAACTGAAGAATTGGGCGTCTGAAGGGACACAACCTGCAGGAGGTCCAAATTCATAACATAGATATTGATCCCACATGGTAAAAGCCATAAGAGTACAAAAAAAGTTTTTTAATTTCTCAGTAGAGATGAGCGAGCACTAAAATGCTCGGGTACTCGTTATTCGAGACGAACTTTTCCCGATGCTCGAGTGCTCGTCTCGAATAACGAACCCCATTGAAGTCAATGGGAGACTCGAGCATTTTTCAAGGGGACCAAGGCTCTGCACAGGGAAGCTTGGCCAAACACCTGGGAACCTCAGAAAAGGATGGAAACACCACGGAAATGGACAGGAAACAGCAGGGGCAGCATGCATGGATGCCTCTGAGGCTGCGCAGGAGGAGCTGAACAGAATGTACATAGTGTCCTATCTGCAGGCAGGATGTTATAGAGCAGGTGGTGCTGAGAAGATTGTACATACTGTCCTATCTGCAGGCAGCATGTTATAGAGCAGGAGGAGCTGAGTAGATTGTACATACTGTCCTATCTGCAGGCAGCATGTTATAGAGCAGGAGGAGCTGAATAGACTGTACATAGTGTCCTATCTGCAGGCTGCATGTTATAGAGCAGGAGGTGCTGAGAAGATTAGACATACTGTCCAATCTGCAGGCAGTATATTATAGAGCAGTAGGAGCTAAGCAGATTGTACATAGTGTCCTATCTGCAGGCTGCATGTTATAGAGCTGGAGGAGCTGAGCAGATTAGTGTCCTATCTACAAGGAGCATGTTACAGAGCAGGAGGAGCTGAGAAGATTGTACATACTGTCCTATCTGCAGGCAGCATGTTATAGAGCTGGATGAGCTGAGAAGATTGTACATACTGTCCTATCTGCAGGCAGCATGTTATTGAGCAGGTGGTGCTGAGAAGATTGTATATACTGTCCTATCTGCAGGCAGCATGTTATAGAGCAGGAGGAGCTGAGCAGATTGTACATAATGTCCTATCTGCAGGCTGCATGTTATAGAGCAGGAGGTGCTGAGAAGATTGTACATACTGTCCTATCTGCAGGCAGCATGTTATAGAGCAGGAGGAGCTGAGCAGATTGTACATAGTGTCCTATCTGCAGGCAGTATATTATAGAGCAGGAGTAGCTAAGCGGATTGTACATAGTGTCTTATCTGCAGACAGCATGTTATAGAGCAGGAGGAGCTGAGCAGATTGTACATAGTGTCCTATCTGCAGGCAGCATGTTATTGAACAGAAGAAGCTGAACAGATTGCACATAGCATCCTTTCTGCAGGCAGGATGTTATAGAGCAGGAGGAGCTGAGTAGATTGTGTATAATGTGCTGTATGCAGGCAGCATGTTATAGAGCAGAAGGAGCTGAGTAGAGAATGTTATAGACTACATACAAACCTGAAAGTTGGGTCAAGAAGGCGAGAATACCATTGAATGGGCCACAATCTTTTAAATATTGTAAGGCTTTGACCCTCCTGTTAATTTTAGGTAGGGCGGTATAGCTGTGCTGTTGGGCTTCTTCCACACAATTGTCTGTTTTATAGCCGGTAATGAGTATACACTGTATTTATATACAAAATATCTCTGGGTTTGTTCTTTTGTGAACACATATGTATGACTAGTTTGTATACAAACACATGGGCAGACATTGTATATATGGACAGACCACAACATTTATAGCTGTGACCATGTAGTAGACTGCCTACAACGTCCGGGGTCTACACAACGCAAGGAGCCGCGTCTGGGGTCTACACAACGCAAGGAGCCGTGGTTGTCTGTGAACTTGAGGTACTTGAAAACTAGTTCCAAATCTTACTAATTCATAAATTAGGATTATTCTCATTTTAGTTTTGGTCTGAAAGATGAGATTCTTATCTTTAATTTGAATCCAAAACCACAGCTGTACTGCGCTACAGAACTGAAGAATTGGGCGTCTGAAGGGATACAACCTGCAGAAGGTCCAAATTCATAACATAGATATTGATCCCACATGGTAAAAGCCATAAGAGTACAAAAAAAGTTTTTTAATTTCTCAGTCATTTCAACTGAATTAAAAAAAAAACTTCTTAGCCCACAAAAAGGAATCCTCGCATTTCTATGTCAATGGAAAGGTAAAACTGTATCATACTTTTTGGACTTTAAGAAACACCCCAAATTAATCATGCAAAAAAGGGAAAAATATATTTCGCACCAATTCAAAATTTCTGTTTGTCACACACAAGCACAGCACACACAGCTCTGCTACAACCATACACTCACTCAGCTCTGCTATATCCATTCATTCACACATACAGCTTTACTACATCAATTACTCACTCAGGTTTGCAACATTTTCACACTCCACACTGCTAAACATACACATGAACACACTCATCACTGCTATACACACAAACACACGCATCACTACTATACCAACACAGAAACACATTAATCCCTGCTATATCCATTCATTCACACATATGGCCTGCTACATCAATTACTCACTCAGGTTTGCTACATTTACTCACTCAGCACTGCTAAACACACACATGAACACAATCACACTGAAATACACACAGGAACACACTCATCACTGCTATACACACATGAACACACTTACCACTTTTATATACACAGGAACACACTCAACACTACTATACACACACAGGAAGACACTCTTCACTGCTATACACACAGGGACACACTCATCACTAGTATACAATCGCATGAACACACTCTTCACTGCTAAACATACACATAAACACACTTACACTGCTATACACAAAAAACACACTCAGCTCTGCTATATCCATTCATTCACACATACAGCTCTGATACATCAATTTATCAATCAGGTTTGCTACATTTACACACTCTGCAATGCTAAACATACACATGATCACACTCACACTGCTATACACACATAAACACAATCATCACTACTATACCTACACAAGAACACACTAAGCTCTTCTATATCCATTCATTCTCACATACAGCTCTGCTACAGCAATTACACACTCAGGTTTGCTACATTTACACAATAAGCACTGCTAAACATACACATGAACACACTCACCAATTTTATATACACACAAACACACTCAGCACTATATACACACACACAGGAAGACACTCTGCACTGCTATACACACAGGAACACATTCACAACTGCTATACACACACAGGAAGACACGCTGCATTGCTATACACACACAGGAACTCACTCATTACTAGTATACAATCACATGAACACACTCTGCACTGCTATACACACATGAACACACTCTGCACTGCTATACACACAGGAACACACTCTTCACTACTAAAACTGGCAGAATTTTTTCCTCCCTTGCTGCGCCTCCTCATTTAGGAAGTGTTGGGCCCCTATTTTGTTTTTCTGACATTTAGTTTTTGGGCGCTATATTGTGTGCCTTCTAGTTTTCTGACTCCTTTTGTGGTGCAGTTTTTGGTGCAAAATTAGAGCAGTTAAAAGCTGATCTAGGGAGTTATATTTCACCTTCATTAATGGGGAGACAATTCTAATCCTTTTTACCCCCCTTTCTGACCCCCATTATTTTCTTAAAAAATAAGAGCAAAAAAACAAAATATACCCTGGTTCTCAAAGTTCTGGTGGTATGGAAAAGTGGCATCTCTGGGCCCACTATGGGCAAATAATTGGTTGCAGTGGGCCTAGTGATGCCAGTGTTAGCAAGCCAACAATTACCACAACACGACAAACCAGGAGCAAGGTGAGGTTGTATCATTTATTTTTTGTTACCTAAACAATCGTCCTTGCAAGACTAATGGAAAACCCCTTTAAAGGGAACCTGTGACCAGGAGTCCCATTTTTAGAACACCCCCCCCCCCCCCCCCCCCGTCCCCATAGAAAATTTTACATGCACTGCTAAACATTTTTAGGTTTTATTTTATAGAACAAAAGATAAGTTATTTATTACCTTCGAATGACATGTGCTCTGTGACTAGTCAAATCGCCCCCTGGGCGGGGCTGAAGAGGAGTAGTTTTCCCCCCACCCTTGGGAAACCGCTCCTCCATCTGTGATTTTTAAAAGACTAATCCCGCCCATCACCCGCCCTTATCCCCTCATTTTAAGGCCCCCTGCCTCGCCCCCCAGCAGATGTCACCTATCCGTGTCCAGCCCACTGTCCGGAACTCTCGCTGACCACGTCAGGCATTCCCGCGTCTGCACGCTCAGCATCTCTCGCAATGGACATGCGCAGATGAAGCTGTGTCGGCCACAAAGTAGGTGATGTCTGCTGGGGGGGTGAGCCAGGTGGTGTTAAAATGACGTGTGGGGGGTGGGATTAATCTTTTGAAAATCACACAAGAAGGAGCGGTTCCCGAGGGTTGGGGGAATCTACTCCTTTGCAGCCCCGCCCAGGTGGCGAGTTGACTAGTCACAGAGCACATGTCATTCTAAGGTAATGTGTAACTTATGTTTTGCTCTGTGAAACCGATTTTTCATACAAAAAATGTCTACCAGTGTATGTGCAATGCTCTATGGGGATGGGGGGAGCCAAAAAGGGGTCTCCTGGTAAAAGGCTCCTTTTAAGTGCAAAAAGTTCAGATGAAGCAAATTCCAGATAAGGTCTGTAAACCAGTAACGCACCGAGAACGTCCTCCTCACACTCACCGCCATTGCTCCATCCTGCGGTCATGACATTTCTTGATTGGAGTCCAACTGGATGAAGTCTTCGAGTACATTCTTCAGTGAGTGGAGTCTCAGTATTAGTTTGTGAAGTGTCCTCTTGTGTAAATACAACCCTCCGAGGCCTTTGAAGTAATTATGAAAAGATAGCGGCAGCGCCCGGGTGCCGCACTCCACTCCTGCCGAATCCTACTCAATAAGGATTCCGCTGTGTGTCTACTTCAGAAACAATTTTTTTTCAAAGGATATTTCTGTAAATAGATCTGGTCTAAAGAGCCGTAAATTATTCAAGTGGAGCACAAGGAGGTTCACAAATGCTCCAAGAACAAAGATCGGCTGTTGTAGTTTTCATTAAGGCACAATACTCCTTTTAAGTGAAGATCTTTTGAAACTGAAAGCTCTGATATAAGAGGTGGAGATGCTGGGACTTATTTCACTTACTTTACTCCATTCCATAAAGTAATGTACAATAATCACAAAGATAAAGACATTTTTGCCAAAATGTCCATTTTTAGCTTCTTTAAAACAAAAATAGAGTGCTAATAATGATGTGTGTCCTCAAGGGTATCCATCTTTAAGATAAACATGTCTTCAGGACCTTTTTTGGCCAAAATGTGCCTATTTTTGGTTTATTATAAATAATTACTACTTACTTCTAGATAAGATAATTAGAATTATTGAGGTGGTTCTCCAGGGCTTCAAAGGAAATCTACCATTTTATTTTATGCATTGTGAACCAAACATACCTTGAGAATGTTGTAGCTACACCGATGCAGAAACATATCTTGTTTAATCCCTGATCCGAGTGGTTTTCCTCAAAAACTAATGGTAAAACTCAGGACCTGGGTGCAGACTTTCTTCCGTACATAAAAAAGCTGCCTGAATTGTCCAGACAGGACTAATCAATTCAAGCTGGATGACTCATGCACAGTAGCTAGGGGATGGTGCAGCGATTGATTACTTCTGCCTGTCGTGGACAACACAGGGAATACAGCGTTCTCTGAAGCAGTGCATAATTAGGGTAAGAGGAGAAGGGCCGGGGCAGCCTCAGGGATTAAACTCCCATATTTCCACAGAACAGGTGCAGCTCCATACTTTGTGTGGAGGTCACAAAGTGTATTGCAGTTCTCTCCCAGTTGAAGTGCCACATACCTCAAGTGTCCCAATAGACATGCCTCATAGTGCCCCATAAACATGTCCTATTCCTTTTCCCTTAGAGACATGCCTTATAAAGATAACTCATAGATATTTCCCATACATATACCTCATAGTATCTAATAGACATGCCCCATACATATGCCGTGTATTACCCAATATACATGCCCCATACATATACCTCATAGTATCTAATAGACATGCCCCATAAATATGCCTTGTATTACCCAATATACATGCCCCATACATATGCCTCATAGTATTACTAGGACATGCCCCATACTATGCCTCATAGTACCCAATAGACAGTGGCCCAACTATGTCTGTATTACCAATAACATGCCCCATACAATATCCTCATAGCTAATAGACATGCCACCAATATCATATTGCCCTCATAGTACCAATAGACATGCCCCATACATATGCCTCATAGTACCCAATAGAGAATGCCCCATACATGTGCCTCATAGTACCCAATAGACATGCCACAAATACATGATGCCATCATATTACCCAATAGACATGCCCCATACATATGTCCTTGTCATACCAATAACAGCCCATGAATATGCTCTCATAGTACCAATAGGAATGCCCCATACATATGCCTCATTATCCAATAGACATGACCCAGACCTATGCCATATACCCAATAGACATGCCCATACATTGCCCTTGTAGTACCCAATAGACATGTCCATACATTGCCTCATAGTATCCAATAGACATGCCCCCCCATATGCCTCATTGTACCCCATACAGTCCATACCTGCCTCATATATGCCATAGACATGCCCCATAACATATGCCTCATGTATCAATAGACAATGCCCCATAACTATGCCTTGTAGTACCCAATAGACATGTCCCATACATATGCTCATAGTATACAATAGACAAGCCCCATAACCTATTCCTCATAGTATCCAAAGAACGCCCCATACACTGTTCTCATATTAGCCAATCGGACAGCCCAATACATATGCCTCTTAGACCACACAACGAGCATCCCTTATAGGGTCGTGAATATCCGGGTGTAGTGGTTCTTGTGCCTTGAACTATGGGCTTGACTGAAAACCCTGGAGTGGACATTCACTTCCAGCATGACTTACTTTTCTTCCCTTAATATATGGCGAAAATACGATGCAAAGGTTAGTCCCAGGCAGATGGGAAGGAAATACCAACCCGTATGGTCTTCACTCGGTATTAGCGCTCCTTGAACGGCATGAATTCTAGGGATCTACGCGTAACTAAAAAACAGTATTATCGTTCTCCAGAAGGAACAGATTCCCAACTGTAGACAGCCACGTTCACCTGAGTGGCTCGCCTAGGTACAAGTGTACGGGAACTGGTGTTGGCGGATTGAGAAAGCTTGTGGACTTAGGATAGGGAAGGTTCGTAGATGTAGAGGTCCACTTACGGAGATGCAAGATTTTTGTTACTAAAAGGGCGTGTGTTTTCCTTATCAATCCCATCCTGGAAACTTTGCATGTTCCCAGAGATCCTCCCATGCGAATAAGGACTCCACCACGCCTACACGTCCGACGCATAAGTACATTGGAGTTTGTAAAGTAAGCTATGATATCGGCACGACCTTGTTGGATAGAACATTGGATGCTCCTCTGGTATGACCAGTAGATAATTAATGAAATACTGATGCAGGATTAAAATCAATTCCTACACGGTTCACTGAAACTTCGTGTTGGGACTTGGAAAGGGTTAACTAATCTATTTTCCCAATATTTTAGTTTCCAGGAGTACTCGCTGCATGATGCAAAGTTCTTGTAGATCACACCCTCCAACAATCGTTATATTTAGAACAATGCAAGGTTTACCCCCCAAAAAACAAGACCCATCTTTAAGGCATAATAATAATCTTTATAATTATAAGGTGCGCTATCAAATTCCATGCCCAAGCGGTACTCATTCGTTCAGAGGCCATGACTTGGTTCACACCCATGACTCAGCTGACATATTGTGAGCACAACAGAGAAAGCATGACCGCTGTGCAGTAGTATTTTATTATTGATGATTTATGCCAGGATTTTACTTGTGTTCTTAATTGAGAGAAGAGCGTAGGGAATGAAATCCATGACCGCGACACATCGTCTGTTTCAGTTTTGACCACTGTACCATGCAACATGTTTGTACATCACTTGGGCATTAATTATGTGGGGTTTTTTAACTTCCATATCTATTAGGAAACATCAATGATACACGTACTTCATTTTGGATGTGAACGATCTTGAGTTGTGGTTATTCATTTGTGCTTTATAAAGTGTGTACGTAGTCGTAGGTATTAACAGTACAGGATGGAAATTTAGTCACTAATGTTGAGACGTATGATGGATTAGTAAGATGATGAAACCCATACATATGCCTCATAGTACCCAATAGACATGCCCCATACATATGCCTCATAGTACCCAATAGACATGCCCCATACATATGGCCCTGTAGACCCAATAGACATGCCCATACATTGCCTCATAGTATCCAATAGACATTGCCCCATAGTGCCCTCATAGTACCCCATAGACAGTCCATACATTGCCTCATTAGTACCATAGACATGCCCCATAACATATGCCTCATAGTACCCAATAGACATGCCCCATACATATGTCTTGTATTACCCAATATACATGTCCCATACATATGCCTCATAGTACCCAATAGACATGCCCCATACATATTTACTTCTTTTGATCCTGCCTCTCCAGCTCCCTACAAGGTCTCATCCATATGTCATTCTTGGGTGGGTCCCAGTTCCATTTGTTTCCTATCGGCCGGGGGGTACTATGACTTCTCCGCTGTGGCATATATTACTGTGTCGCCACATTTTACGTTTCCTCCTTGGGGTCTACAAGGCATATATGATGGGGCAGGCTCATGGAACTATGAGGATAGGGCTATGTCATGGGGCCTGTCTATTGGGGTACATATCCACATGTTTGGGGCAGTCTTTTGGTACTATGAGGCACATGTATGGGGCATGTCCTAGTGGGTACATGAGGCATGCTGTATGGGCAGGTCTATTGGGTACTATGAGGCACATGTATGGGCATTCTATTCGGTACTACAAGGCATAATTCTGTCCATGGCTTGGGCATGTTATTGGGTATATGAGGTATGTATGGGGAATCGTTCTCTGGGGTACTATGAAGGCATATGTATGGGGCTTGTCTATTGGGTATATGAGGCATATGTATGGGGCATGTCTATTGGGTACTACAAGGCATATGTAATGGGCATGTCTCTTGGGTACTAATGAGCATATGTATGGGGCACTGTCATTGGGTACAGCATACGTATGGGAGATGTCTATGGGTACTCTGCGATTAGTATGGGGCCTTCTATTGGGTAATGGCTATATGTATGGGGCAGTCTAGGGGGTAACATGAGGCACATGTAGGGACATGTCTATGGGTGTAATCACCAAGACATCAGGTATGGGGCTGGTCTCTTGGGTACTATGAGGCATATGTATGGGGCATGTCTATGGGTACTATGAGGCATTTGTATGGGGCTGTCTATTCGGTACTATGACGGCATATGTATGGGACATGTCTGGGATTACAGACATCTGTTGGGCATGTCTATGGGTACTATGAGGCATATGTATGGGGCATGTCTATTGGGTACTTGAGGCATGTATGGGGGATGTCTTTGGTTCTGGAACTAGAGGCATAGTATGGGCATGTCTATGGGTATACATAAGGCATATGTATGGGGCATGTCTATTGGTATATGAGGGCATATATATGGGGCCATGTCTATTGGGTAACTACAGAGGCATATGTTGGGTGCATGTCTATTGGGATACTATGAGGCAATGTGGGGCCATGTCTATTGGGTACTATAAGGAACATTTATGGGGCATGTCTATTGGTACTATGAGACAAGTATGGGGCATGTCTATTGGGTACATATGGCATATGTATGGGGGATGTCTATTGGTACTATGAGGGCACATGTATGGGTGTCATGCAGGTCTACAGCTGATGGAGTCTGACAGGTATGATGGCTTGTACGAGGCATATGTAGGGGCATGTCTATGGGGTACTAGGCAGATGTATGGGGCAATGTCTATTGGTACTACAAGGCAATATGTTATGGGGCAATTGTCTATGTGGTACTATGGCATACATGGCAGTCTGGTACTAAGGTAGTAGGGGCCATGTCTATGGGTACTATGAGGCATATGTCTGGGCATGTCTATTGGGTACTATGAGTCCTGTTATGGGCACATGTCTATGGGATTGAACATTAGAAACTATATTGGTACTAAGCTGTGGCTCATGTCTATTGGGTACTATAGGCATTATGTAGGAATGTCTATTGGGTACTATGAGGCATATGTATGGTGCATGTCCTATTGGGTCTATGAGGCATATATAGGGACAGGTATGTGGGGTAATACAAGACATATGTATGGGGCATGTATTGGGTACTATGAGAGCATGTTATGGGGCAGCTATTGGGTACTATGAGCAATGTATGGGGATGTCTATCGGTACTCTGCAAGGCTCTATGTATGGGGACATGTCATTGGGTATTAAAGCACTATGTATGTGGGTCATGTCCTATGGGTACATGAGGCCATTATGGGGCATGTCTATTGGGTACTAAAGGCCATATGTTGGGCATGTCTATGGGAATAGTAGGTAATGTTGGGGGTCTTATGGGTACTATAAGGCACATGTTTGGGCATGTCTATGGGTACTTGGGCACATACAGGGGATACACTGCTCTGCTGCTGTACTATACAGAGGATACACTGCTCTGCTGCTGTACTATACAGGGGATACACTGCTCTGCTGCTGTACTATACAGAGGATACACCGCTCTGCTGCTGTACTATACAGGGGATACACTGCACTGCTGCTGTACTATACAGAGGATACACTGCTCTGCTGCTGTACTATACAGGGGATACACTGCTCTGCTGCTGTACTATACAGGGGATGCACCGCTCTGCTGCTGTACTATACAGGGGATAATAGATAGATATCACCAGCCATTGATAACCTGCAGCAGATGGGCCACACTATGTATTTGCATATTAACAAGCTCATTACAATATATGTAAATGAACAGGAAGAAATCTATAACGAGGTGCGGCCTCATTACTCCATCTGAATCTAGCAAAATTGGGTGATGTATAAGTGATTCTGATTGGCTGGTGATTTGCATGCAGCAGGGGGAGTCAGGGGGCACCCAGCTTTCCTGGGTCCTGGGAGACTGACCTGCGGGAAGAGGCTGTAGGTGGCGTTATCTATAGCCAGGGAGTAGAAGAACTCGCCATCAAACCAGAGGCTCTCCCCCGGCACAGCATTCGCCTTCGTCATGGAGAAGAGCCGCCCGGGATCACAGCAATCACTCAACTGCTTCCTGCAAGAGAGAGAGGGCATTATACTCCAGTCACACCCAGAGCTGCTGCATCATGTGCTCCAGTCACTGCCAGAGCTGCTGCATCATGTGCTCCAGTCACTGCCAGAGCTGCT
>CM033643.1:216669766-216727196 GCA_019512145.1 Engystomops pustulosus
CATGGAGGAGCCCGGGACATGTACAGTACATACAGGATGTATATGGTGACAGCCTGGCAGCTTCCATCACATGGAGGAGCCCCGGACATGTACAGTACATACAGGATGTATATGGTGACAGCCTGGCAGCTTCCATCACATGGAAGAGCAGGGAGCATGTACAGTACATACAGGATGTATATGGTGACAGCCCGGCAGCTTCCATCACATGGAGGAGCAGGGGACATGCACAGTACATACAGGATGTATATGGTGATAGCCTGGCATCTTCCATCACATGAAGGAGCAGGGGACATGTACAGTACATACAGGATGTATATGGTGATAGCCTGGCAGCTTCCATCACATGAAGAAGCAGGGGACATGCACAGTACATACAGGATGTATATGGTGACAGCCTGGCATCTTCCATCACATGGAGGAGCAGGGGACATGCACAGTACATACAGGATGTATATGGTGACAGCGCAGCAGCTTCCATCACATGGAGGAGCAGGGACATGTACAGTACATACAGGATGTATATGGTGACAGCCCAGCAGCTTCCATCACATGGAGGAGCAGGGACATGTACAGTACATACAGGATGTATATGGTGACAAAGTGATCAGTCCGTTGTCTCTTTATGCCTCAGTAAGGGGTTGGCAACAGGCACACAGGAGAGAAGAGAACGAAAACATCTCAGCTGCACGAGACAGGAAATCAAAGATGGATGCCACCCGACCCTACGTGAGAAGGACGGTTTGTTCTAGGGGCAACTGAAATTGTTGTATTGTACAAGGACTGATTGAGACAGGTTGGAATATATCTGTGAAATGCTGTATTTTGAGTGCAGTGGACTGGAGATGTGTTATTGTCATCCTGGGACATATAATATAAGAAATGTCTTCATGGGAGGAATACCTTTTAATGACGTGGCAGCACTGATGGTGTGATGTCACTCTGTCTTGAGATCAGGACTCTGCAGTATGTGGGACTGCGAAGGACCTAAAGACGAACCAGTGTGTCTTCCACATCAGAGGGGTTTTTATACTCCCCCTGGTCAGGTGGGTAGCACCTATCCAAATCACTTCCAGCTGGTTCGAGCAGACACATAATGGTTAATCAAATGACACCAGTTAACCGTTGCCTTGCCAGGCAGTATCACAGTGCAATCAACTCAGTTTCCTAGATTATCTTCTGAAGAGTTGCGCAGGCTAACCAGGAGATACTGCATGGACGAGGGCATTCTCAACTGCCCCTTGTCTAGCCTTGGCAGGGTGTTGAATATGCATACTCCCTCCCTTTCCCATTTCACAGGGCCGGACTATAGGCGGGGGGCTCCCGGGGCCGCTCGAGCCCGGGGCCCCACCATCTTGGCCCCCCCAGGGGGCCCCACCAGATCGCGCCCCCGAGTCCCTGACTCCTTCAGCCGCGCCTCCTAGCCTCCATGACATATCCGCTTGTATGGCCTGCCCGGCCCGGGCAACAAGTACCGCCTCCCTCCCGTCAGCTTCATGCCGATGCCGTCCGCCCCTGCCCACCATCCCGCTTCATTGCAGGCATCCCGCCCGATAGGAACCCCGCTAGCACTCCCAGTCCCCCCCCCCCCCCGAGCAAGCAGCCTTAACCCTGCATCCTACGCGCCACCCCCTCCTGCCCGAACAGGCAGCCATTCCTCCCGCAACCCCCACTACTTCCCCGCCGGAAAAATTCAGCCTCCTAACTCTCGCGCCCAACCCTCCCCCCGCCGGAACATTCAGCCATCTCCGATTCCGCGCAAATCCCCCCACCCCCACCCCGCTTGGAAACTTCGGCCATCCTCGACTTTCGCGCAAAACCCACCCTTCGCCGAACAGTCAGCCACTACGCGCCCCCCCTCCCCCGCCGGAACATCCGACGCCATCCGATCCACGGTCCCCCCAGTCGGAACATTAGACATCTCCGCTCCAAGCTACCCCCCACCCCGGCCGGAACATTCGGCCGTCCTCCGTCAATTACCTTCCCATCCATGCCCCCCTCCCCAGAGACAAAGCCGTCATCCTCCGGATCCCGCGACGGATAAATCCCCCCCCCCCCCCCGGAACATGACAGTTGGGACCTCGCGACCCCCCGCCGACCGGGCTAGAAGCCGCCCCCCCCCCCCCAGCTGGACAAGCAGACTCCCGACACCCTCTGACGGGACAAGCGAACACCCAAAAAATGGTAAGTATACTTGCAATTTTTATTTATTGTGTGTTGTTTATAATGGATATTGTGTGGTTTTAAAATTTTTCTGTGTATATATGTACATACTGTGTAATCTGTGTATGAGTAGATAGTGGGTATATACTGTGTATCTGTGTATATACTGTGTATCTATGATCTACGGTCTATATTTATATTACTGTGTATATGTATATATACTCTGTATATGTGCAGCTAGTGTTATATATTGTGTAATATGCATATCGGTGATCTGTGTATATACTGATATAATGGGTTATATATGAAATCTACTGTGTTTATCAAGTGTATATATGTATATACTGTGGTATTATGCATTTAATGTCTATATATTTATATTATGTGTATATATGATTCTACTGTGTAATAAAAGTGTGTATTGAATTGATACTGTGTGTATATGTGTATATAAGTGTATTCATATTGCATCTATTGTCTAAATGGGTATATACGGTGTATATATGACAGCTCGTGTTATATATGTGTATATATGCATTCTTGGTATATATGTAAATAACTGTGTATAGCTATGAATATACTGTATTATAAAACGCATATATTTGTATAAGATATATATGCATAGATATTGGTATTATATGATGTCTGTTATGTTATAGCTTGTGTATATGGTATGTATGTATATGCTCTGGATACTGAATGTGTGTGATTTCCCATATGTGTGGAACATGCGTATTTTATACTGAATGTGTCGTATTTGCTTGTAAGTGTGTATATTCTGTGTGTATATGGTTGTTTTTATTACTGAGGTATATGTATATTGGTAAGTGTACACTGAAGTGGGTTATCTATATATATATATACATAATGGGGCACATTTACTTACCCGGCCATTCGCGGATTTCAGCGGCGGGTCTCTGCACAGGATCGGGGTCGGCTGGGATTTAAGATGGTAGTTCCTCCGCCGTTCACCAGAGTGGCGCGTTGGCAGCGCCGAAAATAATCTTACGCCCGGAATGCACCATCCCATAGAAGGTGAAGGTGGAGCGGCTCCCCAAGCGACACATTTTCGGTTTTATGACGGCGGTTCTTTCACGGAATACGCTCGGGTTTTCGTTCGGCACGCCCCCCGGATTTATGTCGCGCGCACATATGCCGGCCGATGCGCCACAATCCGATCTGCCGTTGCCCAAACAACGGGGGCAATTCATGTACAAGCGGCCCGGCAAACGGCCATATAGTCGCGGTGCGTTAACAGTCGGGAATAAGCGAATAGGGCCTTAGTAAATGACCCCCAAGGGGTAGCAGTATGTGTGATGCATATGACTGTATGGGTTGTATATACTTTAGAGTGTGTGTATACTGATTAGGTGTTCTAATGTAATGGGTAATAAATGTGTGTGTATACTTGTGTATATATATAGTATATTATATATATATATATATATATATATATGGGTGAAGCATACCAGTGTAGAAACTTTATAAGTGTATATTAAACGGTATGGAATATATTCAGTATAAATGTGTGTTGTAATTGTATAAAATGCGGGGACTGCATGGTGGTGCGGGTGAGGTGTATGTTAAATGGGACTGCCTATTCGGTAGGGTGAGTAGATACGATGTGATACTGGGGGTTGAGGCGGCGGTCTCTAGCTGTATTACAGGGAGCGAGGAGGCGGTATGTAGCTGTGTTACGGGGGTTGTGAGGCGGTGGCTTGTATGTGCTATGTTACTGGGCGGTGATGCGGCTGTGTGTAGCTGTGTTACTGGGGGCGAGAGGAAGCTGTATATAGCCTGTGTACTGGGGATTGCGGAGGCTGTATTGGGTGGGCGAGGCGGCTGTATGGAGCTGTGTTACTGGGGGTGAGGCAGCTTGTGTAGCTGTGTTACTCGGTAATGACGGTGGGGCTTGATGTAGCGGTGTATGAGTAATGAGGCGCGCTAATGTAGCGGGGTGTTAGGGGATGAGGGCAGCTGTGGTAGCTGTGTACTGGGGGCGAGGCGGGGCTGTAGGATTAGCTGTGTTAACTGGGGATGAGGCGGCTGTATGTAGCTGTGTTGACTGGGGGTGAGGCAGTGTGTGGAGCTGTGTCACTGGGGGCGAGGCGGCTGTATGTAGCTGGTGTTACTGGTGATGAGGCGGCTGTGTGTAGCATGTGTTACTGGAGGGAGGCTGGCTGTGTGTAAGCGTGTTTACTGGAGGTTTGAGGCGGCTGTATGTAGCTTGTGTTAATGGGGGTGAGGCGGAGTGTGTAGCTGTGTTAGGGGGCGAGGCGGCTGTATATAGCGTGTATGGGGGGGATGAGGCGGCGTATGGGCGGGGCGAGGCGGCTGTTGTAGCTGTGTAATGGGGGGAGGCAGCTGTGTGTAGCTGTGTTATGGTAATGAGGCGGCTGTTTGTAGCGGTGTTACTGGGGTGAGCGGTGTATTGTAGCGGTGTTTACTGGGGTTTAAGGCGGCTGTATTTGTAGCTGTGTTTATGTGGGTGGGCGGCTCGGGGCTGTAGGAGCTTTTTCGTGGGGTTGAGGAGGCTGTATGTTATGTATGTGTTTACTGGGGGAGGCAGATGTGTTGTAGCTATGTTACTGGGAGAGTGGCTGGGCTGTAGCTGTGTACCGGGGAGAGCGAAGGCGGGCGTATGTAGCTGTGTGTTACTGGGGGTGAGGTGGCTGTATGTCGCTGTGTTACTGGGAGGAAGGCAGCTGTATGTGGCTGTGTTATGGGGGCGAGGCAGTGTAATGTAGCTTGTATGGAGAGAGGCAGCTGTAGGTAGCTGTGTTACTGGGGATGAGGCGGTTGTATGTAACTTGTTACTGGGGCCGAGGTGTGGCTGTGTGTAGCTGTGTTTATGGGGGCGAGGCGGCTGTATATAGTGTGTTACTGGGGATGGGCAGCTGTATGTGCTCTGTTACTGGGTTAGGTGACAGCTGTATGTAGTGTGTGTTCCTGGGGCTGGGCAGCTGTGTGTAAAGCTGTGTACTGGGTACATGAGGAGGCTGTTGTATGTTGTAAGCTTGTGTTAATGGGGGTGAGGCGGTGGTGTATGTAGCGGGAGTTACGGGGGAGAGGCAGCTGTGTCGTAGAGTGTACTGGAGGCGAGGCGGCGGTATGTAGCTGTGTTACTGTGGGTGAGGCGGCTGTATGTAGCTGGGTTAATGGGGGAGCACAGCTGTATGCTAGCGTGTTACTGGGGATGAGAGTGGCTGTGTGTAGCTGTGTTACCGGGCGAGAGAAGGCGGCTGTATGTGAGGTGTTACTGGGGATGTAGGTGGCTGTGGTAGCTGTGTACCGGGAGAGAGAAGGCTGTTATGTAGTGTGTTATAGGGGTGAGGCGGCTTGTTATGTAGGCTTGTGTTAATGGGGGCATGGCTGCTGTAGTAGCTGATGTTACTGGGGGTGCGGGGCCTAGTATGTAGCTGTGTAATGGGGGCGAGGCAGCGGTATGTAGCTGTGTTACTGGGAGCCGCGGGCGGGCTGTATGTAGCTGTGTTACTGGGGATTGAGGCGGCTGTATGTAGCTTTGTTATGGGGGAGTTGGCTGGCTGGTGTGTAGCTGTGTTAATGGGGGGAGGCAGCTGTATGTAGCTGTGTGCTACTGGGGGTGGAGGTGGGTATGTAGCTGTGTTATGGGGATGAGGGCGGCTGTATTTAGAAACTGTGTTACTGGGGGCTAGGGGGCTGGCTGTATGTAGCTGTGTTACTGGGGCGAGGCAGCTGTTGTAGCGTGTTAATGGGGGATGAGGCGGCTGTTGTGTAGCTGGTTACCGGGAGCGAGGAGCTGTATGTAGCGGTGTTATGGGGCCCAGGCGGCTGTATGTAGCTGTGGTTATGGGGGCGAGGGAGCTGTATGTAGCTGTGGTACTTGGGGGTGAGGTGGCGGTCTGTAGCTGTGGTACTGGGGGCGAGGCAGTGTATGTAGCTGGTTTGGGGCAAGCGAGGCGGCTGTATGTAGCTGTGTTACGGGAGCGAGGCGGCTTGTTGAGCTTTGTTACTGGGGTGAGCGGGCTGTATTGTACGGTGTTGTTGCTGGGGACGAGGGCGGCGTATGTAGCGTGTTACTGGGGTGAGCGGGGTGTATGTAGGTGTGTACTGGGGGCGAGGCAGCTGTATGAGCTGTGTTACTGGGGTGAGGCGGCGTATGTAGCTGTGTTTACTGGGGCGAGGCAGACTGTATGTAGCTGGTTACCGGGATGAGGCGGTGTATGTAGCTGTATGTAGCTGTGTACTGAGGGGGCCAGGCGGCTGTGGCTGTATGTAGCTGTGTTACGGGGGCCAGGAGGCTGTATGAGCTGTGTTACTGGGGGCGCGGCAGCTGTATGTAGATGTGTAATAGGGATGAGGAGGCTGTATGTAGCGTGTTACTGGGGTGAGGCCGGCTGTAAGTAGGGTGTTGCTGGAGACGAGCGGCTGTATGGAGTGTGTTACTGGGGTGAGGCGGCTGGCTGTATGTTAGCTGTGTTATTGGGGGTGAGGTTGGCTTGTAAGAAGTAGCTGTGTAACTGGGTGTGAGGCGGCGTGTATGTAGCGGTGTTACTGGGGACCAGGGGGAGTATGTGCTGTGTTACTGGGCTTGTGAGGCGGGCTGTATTGTAGCGGTGTTACTGGGGACGAGGCGGCTGTTCTGTAGAGCGGTGTTACTGCGGGGATAGGTGAGCAGGAGGGCGTGTAATGCATGCTGCACTCAGTGGGGGCCTCCACCCAGATTTTGCGACCAGGGGCATCACCAACCTTAATTCCGGCCCTTGCCTGTCACAGAGACGGCCACACAGTACTGAGACAGCCGGCTTTTATGTGGACGTACACCGGAGCCTTGATGCTGAGTTTAATATGTCCTTGTCACGATTAAATATCCTGTCTTTAATGTATTACGTGATCTACAAGAATTGTACAGTCACCATGCTAAGTAACAATAATAATAAACACTGGGGACCACTCTGTTGGTGAACTTAAAAGTTGATACTGTTAGAATTATTAGAAGAAAGAGTCAGCCACATCACGGTGCAAAAAGATCTTCATCCTTATGTTTTTAAAATAGTATCTAATCGATAGCTTGAGTCCTAGTGGCCTTTCTCTGATGCAACCACCAAGGACTATTAGAGGAGGCCTGGCGAGACTGGTGTAAGGAGAAGAGTAGAGAACATGGGCCAGCTGGAGGACGGGGGCCCACGGTGAAGAGATGGAGGACGACAGGTAGGAGGCTGGAAGAATAGTGCCATAGGGGCGCTGGAGGACAGAGGTAGCTGGAGAAAAGGTGGCCATAGGAGGCGGCTGAAGGACAGATAGAGGGGAGCAGGAGCCACATATAGGGAGGATGGAGATATTTTCTAGGCTGTGTGGGGTAGGGCGTAGTTTCTCTCGCCCAAACGTTGGGAGTATGATTTTATGGATCTGGATATATTCCAGCAGGAGCAGTCCCTGTCCAGTATGAGGTTATTCAGAAGGTTTATAGCATAATAAAACTTCCAAGCGCATGACAGGCAAAGTGTGTTGGCTACATTCAGACCAACGTTGTCCCTGCATACCTTAGCCACGCCGGAACACGGCACCAGGGAGGAGGCGAGCGCTCACCCCCTCACTCTCTATAAGGGATATATGGACGGCACGGTCGCAGTAGCCAAGAAATATGGACGTCCTAAATCTTTCACAGCTTCGGAAAGGGTACGGTGCCGCACATGGCGGCACCTACTGACTAGCTCCGGCAGCACGGCACGCCATGCCGACCTATGGCGAACGTATTTACGCCCACATACGGCCGTGGGAAGAGTGTCTTAATCAAACATCATGTGTTGTGTTGGAGGACCGTTGTCTAGAGAGATGGCCTGAAAAATTGTCTTGTGACTAGTGGATATCAATAGTCAACATACAATAGGACAACACAGACAATAAAACATAAAGCAGATGTTCCAGCCTTGTCTTGCAGTAGTCCTTCTGTCCAGTATGTTCTCTTGAGGATCAGTTTTATTCATTGTGTTTAGTGTACAGCAGACATCTGCCAATATCTAACGTTCGCCATAATCTGTATTGAGGTTCGGGATGGATCCTTCGCTAGGATGTGTCCTTCCTGCAAAATTATGCTCAACAGCAACACTAGAAATTTAAAGATAATATTGCTACCATAATATACTAGAATAATCTACAAAAAGAGCAGCTGTCGTGCTCATCTATGTGTAGTTTTAAAGGAACTTGTCAGGGCAATTTTAAAATTCTAAAACACTCTACTAACGAGTACATTAATGGACCTGGGGTTATGTTGAAAGCTGAAGCACAACCTCATTCATACACACCGCTCAATTCTCCAAACATCATATACACACCTCAACTGTCAGAGCATCATAATCGACCTCAACTGGCACAAAAATAGACATACCTCAACTGTGCACAAACATTATATAAACATATCACTGTGCACAACATAATAATACAAACCTCAAACTGCTGCCAACAAATATCAAACCTCAATGCTGACAACATATAAACCAAACCTCAACGTAGCGCACAACAAAAAATACTCACCTCAACAACTGCACAACATAATAATACACACTTCAACGCTTTCACAACATAATCAACCACGCAACATAATAATACGACACTCAACTGCTGTACAAATACATAAGAACACACGCTCAACTGCTGACAAATAATAATACAAACACCTCAATGCTGCACAGAATAATAATACACCCTCGCTGCTGCACAACTAAATATACACACCTCAGCCTGACCAATACTCCTTGATATTAACACCAACTCTACACCATAATAATACACACCTCAACTGCTGACCATAATACATAATACACACCTCACACTGCTGCAGCTCATCATATACACCACTCTAACTAAACCTCACTGCTGCACAACATAATAATACACACATCAACGCTGCCAAAATAATACACCACCTGCCAGATCATGCTAAGACACACCTACGCTGGACTTATACACAACCTCAGCTGCTGCAACAACATAATAATACACACCATCAGCGTGCACAACATGATAAGACAACCGTCAACTGCTGCTACATATGATAACATCAGTCGCACAAAACAGTGCTGAACAAAATCAACCATGCTCAGCTCATCAGAATACACCATGCTGCACAACTAATATACAAACTGCCACTGCTGCACAAACATATAATTACAAACCTCACTGCGAAACATAACAATACAAACCTCAGGCTGCACAACATAAAAATAGCTCACACTCACACTGCTGCACAACATAATATCAACAACACTTCAACTGCTTCACAACCTAATAATACCATCAATGGTCACAACCTAAGAATGTACCAACTATCATCACTGGTGTACAACATAATAATACACCCTCAACTGCTGCAACAACATAATAATCAAACACCTCAATGACTGACAACAACATAATAATACCAACCTCAGCTGGACCACAAATAATACTACCCCTCAGACTGCTGCACCAACATAATAAATACATACCTCAAACTGCTGAGATCATCATATACACACCTCAATGGCTCACAACATAATAATACACCCTCAACTGCTGGCACCCATAATAATACACACCTCAACTGCTGAGATTCATCATAATACACACCTCAACTGCTGCAACAACATTAAAAATACCCAACTCAACTGCTGCACAACATAATAATACATCATCCTCAACTGCTGCACAACATCTACATACACACCTTCAAACTCTGCACAACATAAATGATACACATCGCCTGCGAACAGTTACAACACTGCTGCTGCACAACATATAATACATACCTCAAGCTGGAACAATCAATCAATTACCTACGTGACCATAACTAATGCAAATACTCAACTGGCCCTTCGCCAATAATAACCACCAGCAAACAAATAATACACACCTCAACTGCTGCAGATCATCAATACTAACCACTCAACTGCTGCACAACATAAAATACAACACCTCAAACTGCTGCACAACATAATAATTACACACACCTCAACTGCTGCACAACATATACCACACACCTCAACTGCTGCACACATAATGATACACACCTCAGCGCCGCACAATATAATACACACCTCCCTGCTGCCGCATCATAAAATTATTTGGTTAGTCCCACCCACAGTGTTTTATAACTCACCCTTGTGGGTAGCAGCATTGCCCAACCAGCTCTTACTCCTCTTACAAGCAATACAGACATACAGCTGGCCATTTAATTACACTACGCCTCAGGCCGAGATTACAGCTGCATTTACTGAGTTTACCAGGTTTACCATGCCAGAAGACTCCTAGTGAGTTGATCGTCGCACTAGGCGGCTCCTGACATAGAGAGGAGAATTCGCATTCACCTATTAACCCTTTGCAAGGGCAGGGGTGTGCAGCAGATGTCAGATGTTACCGAAACACTCAGACATTAAAGTTTGGGAATGTAAATTCAAATAGAAAACAAATGTAGGGCAACATAAAATTCAGACGGGGGCATTATATGTTGCTGATGGTTGCATAATCGGGTATTATATGGTCCACTTGGGGGGGGGGGGTGACCTACAGGAAAGTTAAATTATACTTTTGGGGGGACCATAAAGGAAACCTGCCATGAGGAAATCTTTGTCTGAAGTAATCCATGGTGATTTCCTCAGATGCCTCTGATTCCTTTAATCCCTGGTATTTAATTACATCCTGGATTTCATTTGTTAAAAAACTTTATTTTAGTAAACATGTAAATTACTCTGTCAGAGGCGATGGGGCGTCTGGTAATAAGCTTGGCCGGGGACTGAGGGCAATACAGGCTACACCAGCCCCAGTACATCTGCGGTTAATCTACATTACTAAATAAGATTTTTAAAAGTTTAGGTCCAGGATTATATAATGACAGATTAGGGCAGAGCCAGGAGGAGATTCTACTGTGATCTTCTGATAGAAGATTTCTCATGCAGGCTTCCTTTAGGGTCGACATTATACATATTTGGGTGAATAATGGCAAATAAATTAGGAAAAGGGGAATATTTTTGTGTCCCTATTTCCTAGCCCATAAGTAGGGAGGTCTAGGGGTATGGTTCTTGGTGTGGGGGTCCTAGAAGTCGGGCCCCTTACTGATACAGTTGTACATTATCCCCTTTCTGGGTTGAATGGGAATCAATGTTTCAATATGAAAATAATATGATCGATCGACTTGGTTATAATAACAGGAGACGCTTTCCTACTTGACTACATCTAAGTGTCTATTATTTTTAATTCGGTGTGTAATTGGGTTTTACTTACCATTTTAGTTCCTATTCTTATTTGCACCAGAGATTGGAACCCGCCGTTCGCGATATATATATAACAAAAAAAAAGATAAAAAGACAACTGTTCTGTTAATGCCCTGTACGGAATAACCAAACATGGCGCTCCCGCTGGCTGCTGACTCCTCCCTTCTGACAGGATGTTTCCGGCCTACTGCTGGGCTCGAGAGTTCAGCCAACCAGCGACGCCGCAACCTTTAGCCCGCGCCTGGCCAATCACAGACCGAGCTTCTTCTCCGTACAGGCGTCCTGGGCGGTCTCCTTTTACAAGAATTCGACGCCATTTTGGCTTCGTTCATTGAGGGGGGCAGAGCGCCGGGGGCTTGTTAACTGTGGACGTACCGGGTAAGTAACGCTGCGCTTTCTAGCAAATTAATTTATCTTACTGATGGTTAAATGACGTAAGGGGACAATAGCGGCTCGTTATACGAGGTGTTGAGGAGCGCGGGAAACACGTGCAGTGTGCAATGAATGGAGCTGTGAAAGGGAAGACATCTTTGTTATGTGCTGCCTCTGTCTCCTCACTATACACCGGTTAATAACGTCCCATATATACAGTATAAGTATTGTTATTAGTGTGCCACTACAAGTCCCCAGCATGTCATGTATACTGTACATAGACAGCTATAATATGTTATGTATACCGTTGAGTTTATGTATTAAGCTGTATACAAGGACATGCTGTGCATTCCAAACACACAAAACCTGTAATTGTCATTTTCAGTATTGATGTATTCTAGCAGTGCGACTACAACTTCCCACCATGTCCGTATACTCATATGTTCCCTCATCCGTAATTACACCCCTATAATAAACCTCATGTATACAGTATAGTTATGATATAGCTGTATACGAACATGCTGTTACATTACACCCTATAAATAATTGTATACAGTTATAGAAACAGAGATAGGATTAACAAAAAAGCTCATGTATAGTACTTACACTGCCTTACACCCTAACTACATCAGTATACATATGTATGTATTAGCTTGTGGCGACTACAAGTACCAACAGTATAGTAATGGTTATGTGTGTGTGACTCAAGTTCCCGACTGTCCGTATACAATTATCTCCTCATAAGTTAAAAAAACTATCATGTATAACACATCAGTATACAGTATAGCCTTCAGGTGTGTTCCGTGTGTGCATTATAACCGAGCCAACTCCAAGTCCTGTATATAATGAATTCTTAATAACACCCCCGTTAGCATTATGTGTTTATATTCTTGTCATCCTCCCTACAAGTGGAAAACAAAAAGAATTGTCAAAAAAAGTTGCTCTACGGCCTGCCATCGAAAGCTTCCGACTTTAAACTATAGCTTCCAGACACCGTGGTAGAACGGGTTGTCATGGTGTACTATAACTGCAGAACCCCATTAATCACATACCCCAACACTCAGCATTTGGATAGCCTCTCACTGTGAAATACCCCTAGTAAGGGGGAGATTGTCACACACCAAATCATACTCGGCTTTACAGTGACATCGCGATCCTTCCACTTGAAACAAAAGATGGGAAAATCTGGTCACTGTTTATTTCAGGGCAGGGCCTTAAATGGAACCTACCACTGTAGTGGCAGGTTTCCGATAGAATACCGGGGAGCTCATGGTGAGCGTGTGCGGCGGCTTATTTTAGTTAGTGTTTTAAAACGCGGTTATCGCGGTTTAAAACACTTTTTAACTTTATACGGCGCAGGCAAGTACGCGCTCGGACGCTTACCGTTGCACGCGGCTCTCATTAACTACTCCATGTAGCGCGGCCGTAAGCGCCGAGTGCGTACCTAACCTGAGCGGCATAGAATTTTTAAAAAGTTTTAAAAACTCGATACGCGGTTTAAACACTACTAAAATAAGCTCCGCACCAGCTCAGCCTGAGCTGGTGCCCGGTTTCCATCGGAAACCTGCCACTACAAGTGGTAGGTTTTCCTTAAAGGGGAACCTGTCAGTTAATGAGTTGAAGTCCC
Organism: Engystomops pustulosus; assembly: GCA_019512145.1. Taxonomy (NCBI): domain Eukaryota; kingdom Metazoa; phylum Chordata; class Amphibia; order Anura; family Leptodactylidae; genus Engystomops; species Engystomops pustulosus. The sequence continues at coordinate 216,683,159 of CM033643.1, forward strand.
CGTAGTCCTCCTTTCTTTTTCCGGCTCATCACACCCACTAGGTCACACCCCACCCTTCTCAGAGTTAGGGCGATGGCTGGCGTCTCTCTCCTTTCCTGAGGGAGGGGTGAACCACGTAGTGTATGGTGTTGATGAGAAGCGGCCCTTAGTCAATAGGAAGCTGGAGGTTGATGGGAGCTAGAAGAACGTTACTATACCTAGATGTGAAGGTCAACCCCTTATACAAACGACTGTGGGACTTTTCAGGCGTGGGGAGGAATAATATGGATCTTAGTTTCTGCTGTTGAAAGATATGGTTTAGTATTTGGGGTTTAGTTTTCATCACGAAGTTCTCTTTAAAAAACCATATGAAAAGCAGCACATATGACGGCTAGTATACAGGTCTCTCTGGGTGATGTTATGAAGGGTCGGGCGTAACTTTATTTGACCTATTTGTCTTCGTGTGTTTCCAAATATAGAAAGTGACTGCAAAATGGCCAATGGCCATATGGATATGGCTTTGAGCACGGAAATTTAGACGTTATTGATCTGTCATGTATAAGAAGTCCTGATTTGTAACGACCCGTGTTCTAGGAAATTCTCTTACCTTTGTGGTTTGCATGATGCAGGTTTAGGGCCGGGTTTTAATGTGACCTCAGCAACATTTTTTGTCTCTTGGTCGTTGTCCTGTGTCACTCTTAACATGGTTGGCATATGGACGATTTAACCACAAAATGATGTTTGTTTGTGGGGCCCAGCCAGCCTTCTTTAGAAAAGGAGATGCCTGGTCATTTCCCATAGAGTTAGATGCTTTTCTGATTTACTCCATTGCACTTGTTGAAGATGTGGTTTGCATGGGGGCATGGAGGAGTACAGATAATTAGCAAAAAATTAGCTGGCCTTGCACGAAGGGACTTTCCAGTGGTAAATCCATTCTATTTTAAGACTGAGAACATGTTGTATTTTGTGACAGTAACTCGCAGACAGTATGAGGAAATATTGAAATTGTGACCCCACCTGTATTTATTGTTTCTTTCTCCCCAACGCTTGTTTTTTATTATGATCTTATATTTGGATTTTCACAGTGCAGAGGAAACCGGGCGAAAGGTAAATTTTCATTGGTCGAGGAATGAAAGGAGAATGTTACTTGGACAGGAGGAGAATGTTCTCTAAATAAACCAAGAAGGCATCGAACAATGAAGGTAATACTATTACATTATATTTAAGGGGTTGTACCATTTCGTAAGTATCCCTATTTAAGCGATTAACATGGGATCGGTTTTGAGTGTCCATATAGTGGAGTGCCAGCGCAACCAAAGAACAAGATCACATCTGCTAATGAATCATGGGAGTGGGCAGGGCGAACAGTGTCCAATGGTTGAGTGTCTGACGTAGCCAAGCACATTGATGTGCTTTCTAGTCATACACTTAGTTCCCCTGCCGCCGTGTAAAATCAGACGTGTTCTAGCCGTTCGTTCTTCAGACTGGTCTCACTTCAGTTTTATGGCTATGCACTCTGCTGCGGATTTTCAGTTGCCCTGCCCATGGAGAGCAACTGCCCGAAATGCAAAGATAGAGCAGAATTGTCATGGTGTGAAACACAAGATGCAAACAATTGTCCAAGAGAGGGGAGATTGCAAGTATGGGAGATGTGCTTGGAATGTCTCTGACATTGCTTAGTCTTGAACGCAGCGACCAGGACACAGTAGCGTACTGCGCCCAATATTAATCACAAAACGAGCCAAAGTTTCGTTATCAGTGGGGATCTCCAAATCAGACCTCATCATCAGTCTTGTTATCTTTATCACTGGGGATTGTAGAATAACCTTGGTACAACCTACTTTTTAGGGTTTATTCTGTACGGCCTCATGCGGCATGGACCGCCGCAGGGAGAAGGAGGGGATGAGAAGCTGATGGGCCCGCCCAAATCTCTTCATGATGTGTTGTAACGATTTTTTGTTTTGTGTGACAGTTTTTTGTTGCTGCAAACTGAGTGGAGTATTTTATATATCAAGAGATATTGTTATGTCATTTTAAACAACCACTGCCTTTCCATGGTTGCAGGGTTCTTTGCTGCAAATTTAAACTGATCCATTCAATTACAAGTGCAGTGATCCACTTCATTGGAAGGAATAGAATTTCCGTTTTATTCAAAATCCAAAACTGAATTGCCCGTTCTGGTGAATACATTTAGAATTGCTCACATTGTAGATTTTATGGTACGGCTTTGGTGTATTCTCTGCCTTTGATTAAGATTCGGCATTCTTTTCAAAGACCTATTGATATATTTACGAACTTTATTGAAATCTGTCATCAGTATAGCATTTTACTTACTGAAGCAGAACCCATGGTGAATGTTCAACATAGGATACCGTCAATTAGTTGGGAGCACATCAACTGTACACCATCAATGCCAGAAACTTGAGCACCGAGCAAGAGATTTCAACAAGTGATTTTAGAAATGGGCAAAGTGGTGCAGAACCTTATGCTTGTGTATTCTATTCTATCTCTCAGACGTGGTTGATGGTAGAATGCATCATGTGGACCCTCGCGGACGAGGAGGTATGAGAGGACGTACCGCCATGATTTATGCGCTAACCCCCACCACCACCCCTTCCTCCAAGAGGGACATGGGAGAGCCCTTCTCCTCACCTCCTCCCCTCGGTCATATGAGGTGGGGGGAATAATTTTAGTTTTTTGAGAATACTATACATTAAGTTTAAGGTTCGGTCAGTCACAATTGTTGGCTCCATCCCACAATAGGGCTAACCTGCTGTGGAGGTCTAGGATGGGACCCCTCGCGCATCACGAGAATTGTGGTATGTTGCTCCCAAAAGAACTGACAGTAGTTGTTACAATGTGCGCTGCTCGGCTCCATTCAACTGTCTATGAACCTATTGTAGGCAGCTGGAGTTATGAGGCTTGGGCTAATCACGTCAGACTGGAGATGTGTAGAGCAGCCTGGCACATACGAGATTGGCCCAACACCCATATTCTGTGATCTGTGGGGGTCCTATCACGAAGACCACGGATAGGTGCTATTGTATGTCAGGATTCCTGCTATTACAATGTGTAACTTTTTCTTTTTCAATGCAAAGGCGCAGGACACCTCATACTCACCCACACCCTACCTCCTCAGTCATTCCTCCTCATCATCATCCTCCTCTCATCATTCTCACCCTCCACACCACCACCTGGCTGATGGGATTGTAGGAGAATGCCACCTCCTTCCCGTGTTAGAGGTATATGTTACCACCACCACGACACAGAGGAAACTTCTCTCACCCCAGAGGTAAGATTCTCACATTGTATTCTAATAATAAGTTTATATATCAATTACTAATAAATCTTAGAAGTTACTAGGATATATTGGCTGTTATTCTAGAGGCTGTAGCTATCTAGAGTAATGACCACATAGGTGCCATGTACCTGCATGGCGTACTTTATAATAGTGATTTATAGATAAATATGATAACCCTTTTTAAAAAAAAAAAATAATAATAAAACCATTTAAAAAAAATTAGTTTTATATTCAACAAGCCATGTGCCATACTAGCAAAACAACTTGTTGATTTTAATCCTCCCACACGCTTTCCCAATGGACGCGGTGCTGCACACATCCTACCGCCACTGGCGGGGCCGAGATGGCCGCAAACGCCAGGTGGCACGACGATTTTAAGAGAACACTGTTAAACAATCCATAGCAGTTTTATATGCTGGCCGGAGAGTGAACACTTTTTATTTTATTTTTTGGTCCTTTAATTGCAAACAAGTATTTTTTGTTTTCATTTTTGAAAAAGAAACGCAATTTTTTTTACAAATAGTTTCCAGGCAGCCCTCATGCATTAAGTGTCATAGACAAAAAAAAACCTGCATAAACATAAGAACGAATTGACTCTTTGACATTAATAAACCTACAGTTATCTCCCGAAAAAGAAAATGAAAATTGGGGTGGACATTGGATGTTGCACATGGGACAGAACCGACAAATGGGTCAAGCGTTAACTGTTAAGATAAGTATGGGGGACTCGTGTGACAACGAGTTTAAAGACTGCTCGCTGTTTGTCCTGTACTATCACGCACTATATAACCAGACTAAACAATTATACCTGTCATTCTATGTAACCACTTAAGTGCTAAATTTAAACGATAAAGAAAAATATTATAATTTGTGACGACTAAAAGCTGAAATGTTTGAAGTGCATTTAGTCATAGAGCAAAAAGCCGACTCGGCGTTATACCAACGCTGACCTGCTGTGATGGTGGGTTAGTTGGCCTACGTGTAATTGTACCACTTAACCGTAATGCACAGGCACTTATATCTCGCATTACCTGCAGCATTGTTGGACAATTTTGTTACTGTACGTTTAAACGTTAACGGAATGTATGCTTGCTAAAACCTTAACCAACTGTAATCTGCAAGTGTTTTTCATTTTTTTTATAATGTGAGCAAAAGCTTATCGTTTACCAAGTGTTGTTGTTTATAAATGTATTTATTTTAGCGTTTTACTGTAACAAAGGAAAACTTTGCTACATGGGGAACTTTTCACTTTACACGTGGGAGAACCCGTCCACCCTTCTTCTCTTACTATTCCCTGAGGGCTGAACTGATAAGAAGAGGGGGGCGTATTTAAAACAATCCAATGCTGACGGTACAAAAACATCGATTCACCTTAATTTATGACGTTTTAAGTTGTTGCTCAACACTCCAGGAAAAACTGTTTGTAGTTTTTTTATATATATATATAACAATACTTTTAACAGAATTGTTATTCTTCTTTTCTTTAATTTGTAAAATAAGTCTATGTTTACACTGGATACACTAAGTCAAAATGTATTCTCTGCCTCAACAGTATTTGTCTAAATGTTTATACATTTTTTTCTTTTTTACGGTCGGACATATATTAATTTTTTTTTTTTTTTTTTTTCACATTTCAAAAAAAGTATAATTTTTTTTTTCCCCTTATGTGTTTGCAGTATGGCTACGTAGTTGTTTTTTTTTCCTAGAAAGTAAAGTTACAGATTTTTGCTAATGGTAAGTTGTGTCTATAACTTTGTGTTGCACAATTCACCCCTGCACGCTCAAAAATAGTAGGTCATTGTTAACTTGTCCTTCATGTGTGCAAGCCTTCTTTGCTGTGCGAACACCTATGATGGTGTGTAGTTTGCGAAACCTTACACGTGACTGTAAATGGCGCACAGAAAAGACGGAACTGTCATTGGTATAGTCCAACCTAAGAAACAAAGTACTGAGGCTTAAAGACCGGAGGAGGTAATGAACTCTCGATGAACTTTAAAGATGCTACGAAAATTATCAACATGGGTACCAGAGTGTCATGCATGATTGGAGTCACCAGTTACTACCATTCAGCCTCAGTTCTTAATGAATTAACATAAGAGCTGCACTTGACAATATTCAGGTTACAGAGCTTGTGGGAAACTTTTGGATTTTTTTGAAGATTGCGTAATAGAGAAAGAACAAAGGTCGCATACAAAAATCCAATAATGTAAACACCTCCAGCAAATTCACCCCTTATCATGACTGCCCTTGGTTGTGTGGACAATACTGTAGAGTGAACATGGAGTAGCTGTGCACTACACTTCCAGACACGACAACAGTGTTTGTCTGTTGAATCCAGAACCAGTGCAGTGCCCTGGATTTTCATGGACGCGGGACAACCGCGAGGAACTGTATCCATGGTTTAAGTGCAGAACAAGTTCTGTTCATGGAAAAGGAGGGAATTCTTTTGTGACCGGTCGGTCATCGTCGTTGCAAGTCGGCAAAGAAGGGTCTATGGGCCTGTTGCTTCATCCCAGAAACAGAACACGAATAAGCCCATGAGAGAACCTCTAAATTCTGTCTGCTGCAACAATGGATGAACTGAGAGGAATTATTGACTAATCAATAAATTATTACTCAACAGTACAATCTCCCTGTATGGGCGCTACAGGTAGGCAATCTAGAGTAAATTTAAACATAACTGTAATGGTGTGATAATTTATTTAGTAGTGTTGGGGGTGGTGTGGGGGAGTAGTAGACTCTTAATGAAGCATTAAGATAATGTTCACAACACCCCCCCCCACCCCTCAAAAAACCAAAATCTTTATAAGTCTATTTAAACACTAAGGACCCTTGTTAAAACAAATTCGTATGAAAAATGAATTTAAAAAAAATAATTAGCATAGACTGTTGCATCTAAAATTACATCATTTGTGATGCAGTGAAAAGGTGTCATCGAGGATGTTTGGGCTCCTGACAGGGGCATCAGATGGTCAGGTGAAAGCAGAGGATTTATGTTTACAATCAAAATCACAAAGGGAGATTTTAGGGAACGCTTGCAAGGAAAGTAAGTTCGAGGCCCTTCTCACAAACGCAAATGTGATGTGATGAACTCGCAAACACTCACAACGGCATGATTCCCCGGAATCCCCCGGCCCGAACGCGCAAACCAGAACTGAACTGACATGCTGAGTTCAGTTCCGGTTTGCAGCGTTGGGCAGCAAGGTGCGGTTGCTGCGAGTTCATCACATCACCTCGAGAGTTGTAGAAGGGCCTTATGTTCTAAAGCAATCAGATCACATTCCCAGATGTAGCAAACTGAAAGACATTTACCACCATGGTTTGCAGTGAAACACGATGCTCTGCTTTCCCTTGGGCTCACACTGCGCACATTTCTGAATAATGTACTGAACCCGTCAGAGTGAAAGATGAATGCTGTTTATGCTATTATTTGTACCCCTTGAAGCCACTAGAAGATGACATGCAGAACGCTGAAGAAACAGCCTTTTTTTTTTAAGGTGAGAGGTGATGCTATATTTGTTCTCTGTCCTCACCCATGGCCAGGGTATCTTGAGCCAGGTAAGATTCCAGGCAATATCTGAATCCGATGCTTGCTCTAAGCGGCTGCTGCTTCGTGTGCTTAAAACCTCTGAGCTTCTGTTCAATAGCAAAGATATAATGTTTCATTCAGAAGGTTTCCCTTTTTATCCGCATGTCAGTCTCCTAAAATTTCCTTTAAATGAAGGTCCCAACAATCATTATGTTTTGGTTTCCTGGGTCAGGACCCTAGATTAGTGTGAGATATTTCTAACTCACGCGGTGGATACCTCTATTGCTGCCCTTTAAATGCATGCACTACACGTATATTGGTCTGCTATTACATACGTGTTGGGGTTATTGTTGTTATTAATGAGCTTTTTTTGAATATTCTTTACTGCTTCTCAATGTCTGATCCAATCTTCTTTCGTCAGATTAAATGGTCAGGCGGACAAAGAGACAATCTGTGACACTGTGCGCCCTTATCCCAAAAGTCCCATATTTCATTAAAAAATAAAAGTCCCCCAGTAAGTTAAGATTGACTGGCGTCGAGTTCTGCCCCTTTTCCCGGCTGTCCAAGGTTCGGGGCATGTTTAAATTGTACATGTAGCTGACTGTTATTGAGAGGGAAACCATCTCTCTCTTACAATTTAATGTGTTTGTCCGCAAATGCAACCCCTCAGAAGCTATATGGACAGTGGTTTAAACATTGACTTTTAGTTTCTATATGCTCGACCAAGACGATTGGACATTCTCACTGACAATCAATTTCCAGTACCTGTTATATTAGGTTACATGTAAATAGTGCTATTAAAGGATTCACAGTGCTGAATTCAAATTCCATATGTGACCCACTGACCTGAGGAAAGACTGCGCTCATCCTCTCTGTTGATATGTAACAACCTTTACCAACGTTGCAGAAATGAATGAGTGACAATGGAAACTTTGTAATTTAACTTATTAAGAAAGTGTTTGTCCTAGTGGTGTCTCCCCCCCACCCTTTTCCCACAGTGAGCAATGACAGCCTGACGGATAGAGAAGCTGTTTAGGACCATGCCATACATACCCACAAGCGCACTCTCTCATCCTTACCCCTTCATCTACATTCTCTTGGGGAAAGAAAATGTAATGCCAGAAGCTCTGAGGTGCTTCATTTGAATGTTTCTTGCAATGGAAAGGTTTGCGCATGGAACGAGCAGCTGGAATATTAAAAACAAAACGAATATTGTGGACATAGCCCTACGTACCATAGACGGTTATTTGGGGATGGTATATTCATGTGATGGATTTCCCTATAGACATCCGGACTGTAAAGAATTATCCTCTTACATACGGAAGTGAATATTCTCTAGGTCAAGTTCCGTGCTGTGGTCCACGTGGTTGAGAACCGATGCTATATGAAACTCATAGCACTATGTAAAAAGCTATAGTGATTTTGCCAAATATTATTTTGTGATCCCACCTTTGAAAACAACAGACGATGCCTACTTTGTGCTGCTCGCCCTTTCTTCAGAGTTCTCAGTGTCAGTGTCATTTTGGTCACTCACTAGAGGTGAGGTGTGCGGAGAGACATTGTCTGCAGTCTAGTGCCCTCGACGAGGCCAGTTAGCTTGCCCAATTCCCATGATGCCTTATGTTCTCTCTCAAAGTAATTTAGCATTAACATATTTTAGTTCTGACAAGAGAAATCCACTGAACACTGCACATTACATAAGCGATACATGGTGACGACTAGAGTTCCATCAGGAGGAGCAGGGGGACATGTACAGTACATACAGGATGTTATTGGTGACAGCCTGGCAGCTTCCTCACATGGAGGACAGGGCGCATGATAGCACATACAGGAGTATATGGTGACAGCCTGGCAGCTTCCATCTGGAGGAGCAGGGGACATGACAGTACATACAGGTGTATATGGTGACAGCCTGGCAGCTTCCATCATGGAGGAGCAGGGGACATGTACAGTACAGCAGGATGTATATGGTGACAGCCTGGCAGCTTCCATCACATGGAGGAGCAAGACATGTACAGTACATACAGGATTTGTATATGGTGTACAGCCTGGAGCTTCCATCACATGAGGAGCAGGGAACATAACAGTACATACAGGATGTATATGGTGACAGCCTGGCAGCTTCCATCACATGGAGGAGCAGGGAACATGTACAGTACATAAAGGATGTATATGGTGTAAGCCTGGGGCTTCCATCACATGGAGGAGCAGGGGACGTACAGTACACACAGGATGTATATGGTGCAGCCTGGCATGCTTCCATCACATGGAGGAGCAGGGACAGTACCGGAACATACAGGATGTATATGGTGACAGCCTGGCAGCTTCATCACATGGGAGGGAGGGGACATGTATCAGTACAACAGGAGTATATGGTGACAGCCTGGCAGCTTCCATCACATGGAGGAGCAGGGGACATGTACAGTACACATACAGGATGTATATGGTGACGCCTGGCAGCTTCCACACATGGAGGAGCAGGGACATGTACAGAACATACAGGATGATGTATAGTGACAGCCTGGCAGCTTCCATCACATGGAGGAGCGGGAACATGTACAGTACATACAGGATGTATATGGTGACAGCCTGGCAGTTCCATCACATGGAGGAGTAGGGGACATGTACAGTAACATACAGGATGTAGATAGTGACAGCTGGCAGCTTCCTCACATGAGGAGCAGGGGACATGTACAGTCACATACAGGATGTATATGGTGACAGCCTGGCAGCTTCCATCCATGGAGGAGCAGGGCGCAGTACAGCACATACAGGATGTATAGTGACAGCCTGCAGACTTCCATAACATGGAGAGCAGAGACATGTACGTACATTCCAGGATATATGGTGAAGCCTGGCAGCTTCCATCACATGGAGGGGAGCAGGGGACATTACAGTACATACAGGAATGTATATGGTGAAAGCCTGGCAGCTTCCATCCATGAGGCGGAGCAGGGAACATGTACAGACATACAGGCTGTATAGGGACAGCTGGCAGCCTTCCTCACATGGAGGAGCAGGGAAACCTGTACAGTAACATACAGGATTGTAGATGGTGCAGCCTGGCAGCTTCATTCCCATGGAGGACGTAGCGGACATGTACAGTACATACAGGATTAGAAGTGACAGATGGCAAGCTTCCATCATGAGGAGCAGGGGACTATGTACAGATACATACAGGGATATATGGTGACAGCCTGGCAGCTTCCATCACATGGAGGAGCCCGGGACATGTACAGTACATACAGGATGTATATGGTGACAGCCTGGCAGCTTCCATCACATGGAGGAGCAGGGAGCATGTACAGAACATACAGGATGAATATGGTGACAGCCTGGCATCTTCCATCACATGGAGGAGCAGGAAACATGTACAGTACATACAGGATGTATATGGTGACAGCCTGGCAGCTTCCATCACATGGAGGAGCAGGGGACATGCACAGTACATACAGGATGTGTATGGTGACAGCCTGGCATCTTCCATCACATGGAGGAGCAGGGGACATGCACAGTACATACAGGATGTATATGGTGACAGCCTGGCAGCTTGTATCACATGGAGGAGCAGGGAACATGTACAGTACATACAGGATGTATATGGTGACAGCCCGGCAGCTTCCATCACATGGAGGAGCAGGGACATGCACAGTACATACAGGATGTATATGGTGACAGCTCGGCAGCTTCCAGCACATGGAGGAGCAGGGGACATGTACAGTACATGCAGGATGTGTATGGTGACAGCCTGGCAGCTTCCATCACATGGAGGAGCAGGGGACATGTACAGTACATACAGGATGTATATGGTGACAGCCCGGTAGTTCCCATCACATAGAGGAGCAGGAGATATGTTCAGTACATACAGGATGTATATGGAGACAGCCCGGTAGTTCCCATCACATGGAGGAGCAGGGGACATGTACAGTACATACAGGATGTATATGGTGACAGCCCGGTAGTTCCCATCACATGCAGGAGCAGGGGACATGTACAGTACATACAGGATGTATATGGTGACAGCCCGGCAGCTTCCATCACATGGAGGAGCAGGGGAAATGTACAGTACATACAGGATGTATATGGTGACAGCCTGGCAGCTTCCATCACATGGAGGAGCAGGAGACTTGTACAGTACATACAGGATGTATATGGTAACAGCCTGGAAGCTTCCATCACATGGAGGAGCAGGGGATATGTACAGTACATACAGGATGTATATGGTGACAGCCTGGCAACTTCCATCACATGGAGGAGCAGGGGACATGCACAGTGCACAAAGAGGATGTATATGGTGACAGCCTGGCAGCTTCCATCACATGGAGGAGCAGGGGTCATGTACAGTACATACAGGATGTATATGGTGACAGCCTTGCAGCTTCCATCACATGGAGGAGCAGGGAACATGCACAGTTCACATACAGGATGTATATGGTGGTAGCCTGGAAGCTTTCATCATATGGAGAAGCAGGGGACAATAAGTGATAGAAATCAGACAAGGTGAGGAAGGGGCTGCAGCATGAGGTGCAGAGAGAGACAGAGAAAGTTCTGTAGAATCACAGACTGGGATGGAGGAACTGATAGGGAGCAGGGGAGATGTTGTACCTCACTATTCTGTGTTCGGAACACATGTAGCTCTGCTACATACACAGAGAGAGGGCAGTCACATGACCTTCTCCGCTTTCAGCAGCAGCTCCTCCCCTTCTGTAAGATCATAGAATTGTTAAAAAAGCGGATTCACAGGGTTTGTCAGCACAGGCTGAGGAAGGAGCAACTTCATTACTGAGATAAAGAAACTGCTGCATAGAGGTAACAAAGATCAGGTTGTTCTACATCCCAAGAGCTATTGATTTGTGGGGAAAAAAAACTTAACATTTGTTCTTTAAATGTTTGTGGCACATGGGCGGGGCTTTCTTGGGTGCAATCGCCACTCCGAGTGATCTCATAGGAGTGCGACAATCGGACGCCTTGAAAGCCTGAACTTTGTGTTAAACTCCCAGTCCAGTCTCTAGGCAGAATCTGTAACGGGATTCCGGGAGTCACGGAAAAAATACAGTAAAAAAAAAATTAAAATTCAAACCACGCTCATTCCCTAGAACTGATATAAATAAGTAAAATCATAAACGTGTCAGGTATCGCCACGTCCCAAAATGCCCAATGTATCAAAATATAAAAATGGACATTCCTAGTGGTGAACCCTCGTAACCCCCATTTTACACTACATAAAATTGTGAAAAAAAAGTGGTCAAAAGGTCAGCAGCTCCCAAAAAATGACAGGAAGTATGAAACAGTTATCAGCGTCAGTATCGGGAAAAAATTAAGAACTTTTTTGTACATGGAAAAATAAAGAAGTTATGGGTTTTTGAGGGTGGGGAGAAATACTGGAAATGTGAAAAAGGGTATTGGCGGGAAGGGGTTAATTAAAATTTTTGTTGGTGATGAAAAAGTTAATAAAACAGCGATACGGACTTTATTTTTAACCGAAAGGAATAATTGTTTTTATATTTTCATAGTCAGGGATTTTGGAACATAATAATACAGGCAGTTCCCCGGGTTACATACAAAATAGAGTCCATAGGATTGTTGTTAAGTTGAATTTGTATGTAAGTCGAAACTGTATATTTTTATAATTGTAGATACAGACAAAATTGGACAATTGGATTTTAACATTTTTTTGCTGTAATGGGACCAAGGATTATCAATAAAGCTTCATTACAGACACCTTACAGCTGATCATTGCTGCCTGGGAATATAGTAACATCCGGAGAGGTCACAGGGGGCAGAGGGGTTTGTCTGTAACTAGCGGTCGTCTGTAATTCGTGTGTCCTTTAGTAGGGGACCGCCTGTAATTTTATTTTTATTTACTTATTTATATTTGTCTTTGAATGTTTACATTTTTTCTAGTACTTTTTCCTGTCCCCTTGGTTGTTTGAGCCCTGGGGGATCTGATGCCTCAGACGATATACCGCTTCCCTAATACAGTGTGCCTCCGGCAGGGTGTAATAGAGATTGATGAATGCCACCTCAGCAGGTTAACAGTGAACGCTGTGTATGGAGAGGGATCAGCCCATGGATGCCCCCGAGGTCAGGCAGAAGACATCCCTACTTGGAGGCTACTAGGGGCTATTTCCTTGAAGTTGATGGATGGTTGGCCAACAGATCATCTTATCTACTGGTCCCAAGTCCAGCACTAAAGGAAGAAGAAAAACAAGGAGACGGATGGATTGTCCATGAAGAAAAGTCGAGTCCTGTAAAAGCTCATTTGTTTTATATGGGAGGTCACATAGAAGAACATCACCGGTGGTCTCGGGTTTGTAGTAACATTTTTCTTGTCGTAAAGGGCAGTGAAGGGGTTAATCTTCATCCTCTGTGTCTGGACAGTACATACAGGATGTATATGGTGACAGCCTGGCAGCTTCCATCACATGGAGGAGCAGGGCGCATGTATAGCACATACAGGATGTATATGGTGACAGCCTGGCAGCTTCCATCACATGGAGGAGCAGGGGACATGTACAGTACATACAGGATGTATATGGTGACAGCCTGGCAGCTTCCATCACATGTAGGAGCAGGGATCATGTAATAAGTGGTAGAAATCATTAGTGCACCAGTTACATGTCTATAGCTTGTGCTGTGAGAGCAGTAAGGGTTAATAGCTTATTCGGACAGAGCTCATACTGCCTATGACAAGTGGGGTAGGGGAGCAGAGAAAGACAAAGTTCTGTAGAATCACAGACAGGGATGGAGGGACTGATAGGGAACAGGTAGATTTTTCACCTCACTAGTCTTTGCAAGAGACATCTCCCTGCACATTTTCAGCTTCTGCATTCACTGTCACTTGGCCTCCTCCCCTCCTGTGAATCCGTAGTGTAAGCAACATACGGTCTCATAAGTCTTATCAGCACATGCAGAGGAGGCAGCCACTGCAGGACTGAGGTAATGTGAGGGCTATAGCAAAGAAACTGCTGCATAAAAGGTAACAAAGATAATAGACAAAGTTGTTTTACATTCCAAGAGCTATTCATTTGTGAATAAAAAACCTTTACAGTTGCTTAAAAAAAAAAAATTCACTTGCCTCCGGTGTTGTTCTTCACCCCGCGGCTCTGACTTTCTCTGTCTTCAGCTTCACGGCAGTGCGGGGAGAAATCTATGCTCTCTGCCGCGCGCACCCGCTATGATGTCATCAGTTGGTGACACGGCTACATCATAGTGTGCGGCAGGGAGCATAGATTCCACCATCAGCAAAGCGACCTATAAAGATAGTAGTGGCTTATAGTCTATGAGGTGCACCCTGCAGGACACCACATTAGGCCGCCTGTCACGACTAATAGTGAGTTTCATCATGTAGTGACCCGACAGGGTTGGATTTGACAATTGCCCAGTTACTATCTCATTCACCAGCATTAGTCACGACAGTACTCTTACATTTTGATCATATGTTGCTATTACAATATACTTATATTACTACAAGTACATCTAGCCTCCAATACCAACACTTTGTGAAAGGAGAGCAGATCTCATCTCTGTCAGCTGGAGTTCAAGATAGAACCTGTAGATGGGGAAGACATCTAACAATGCTATGTATACATATATGTATAGTACGGTGTCTGGTGTGGCTCCAGTTCCCCTTTTCCTGATAACAAAAAATTTGAGGACACAGGTATAAACTGGTGCACAAGGAATTGTGCCACCTCCATGCATTCCTGCCCCATGCACCGCCTATAGGCATAGTAATGACCTAGTGTAGAGGGCAGCCACACTTAGCCCATTTGTATGATAAATGTGCCCCTTTGTGTTAACAGGCAAACCTGTATTTCACCACCTCTCACCCATAAGGGGAGAGAGTTGTACACCAGCTCAGCATCAGTAAAACAGGAGCAGAATTGCATCCAATTCGGCTCTATGTTTTGGGAGCGAACAAAGTAGAGCTTTGGCTCTTTGGTCTACTTAGCACTACAAGGAACCTTTCAAAAAATTAGGAAACATCCTTTTGAAATGGGTTTGGTTAAGACTGTTAGACTGGGAATTCTGAAGCAGTAATTAGTTATAGATTATTATGCATCATCTGCTGCCCCGGACATGCATCTAACATAAAATCTTATAATACAAGAGAATGATTAGGACAGGATTTAGTTTAGATCCCCTGTTCTGCTACTGTAAGACTAGCATCACAGGATAGCTGCTATCCCTACTACCCCAGCCTTAAAGAAAAAAGCTTTACCTGAATACTGCAAATAAATGAAGATGGAACAAAGACAACAATCCCTTTAAATTGTAAGTATCCTCTCTCCCAGTTACTCTCTCTCCAGGTTGTATTACGAGCGTTAGTGACAGCAGATTATACTGTTTTCACAGACTCTCATTGGTGCTGCTGCTGAACACGAGAAGCCACACTGCAAGTACATGCACGGCCTTGTTCCTGCAATGCAGAGGTATCTATCCATATAGCGCTGCTATACGGCTACATCACATGAATGAGATTTCTGAGTGTTATATATGTGACGCTGGAGGGTGCACATCAACCTGCTCCAACCAACACACAGTCCTTTTTCAAGAAATCGTGTACATTCCTGTGTAGGTAGCACAAGACTACAGAAGGGTTTGATATTTGCATTTGACCTGTGGGCACATGAGTAACACTTGAACCTTGTGTCTGGTGCTAGGATTTGCCCAGTCATGTAATAAATCCAGGCCTCAGCTGCTGCAGAGACTCTCAATACACAGATATGAACAGAAAGATGATACAGCAGCCCATATGATAGTCATTTATTATAACAAGTTTGCTATTAGCCTCACAAAGGCCACGGCACAATTCACAGACGTTCGCTCTGTTCTTCTTTCTCCAGAGTGTCCCAGATCGGTTGTTTTAGATGTTCTGGTAATTTCTCAAGTTGTGTCTGAAAACAGAATAAAAAAGTAAAATTAATGAATTTTTCCATAATAACAGAATGTGTGACCTTCCTGATAACCTCAGGTTTGGTTTCATGGTTATCCCCATTACCTTTGTGATCTCTAGGGCGACACCTTCAGGGACGTTGCGCTGGATGTATTCTAAGTATACGTTCGCTGTGCTCCCTGTCAGGTGTTTCAGCTGGAGAGAGAAAGGGTTAAAAACGAAGGTCCAGTAAAGATGATAAATGACAGTATGACGTGTCTGGGTCTATTCTCCCCCCTCACCGTGAAGCATCTGTAATGTGTCCTCATCTCATACTGGACTCGGTGCTTCTTGAAAATGTGGATTGATTTTAAGAGTGTGAAACGTTCAATCTTCCTCTTAGGCTCAGTCCTGGAAACGAGAGAAGCAAGAGGAAGGGGCAGGATGAAAGCCTCGACTTAGTATTTGGTTGTAATTATACGGCTCCGCTGTAGAGGTCACTGCAGGAGGGATGGAGATTGTGACTGGGAACAGATAGATGGAGGGCAGATCCTTAGGGATGAGCAGATCAGGGAAGTTTTCACATTGGGGCCACCCCTTTAAGTAGTAGCTCAGGACACCGCCCTAACACTTACACCTCCATAGAGAGCCCGAGCTCCTTAGCGGCCAGAGATGTGAAGTATTCATAACTATCCAGCACAGATCTGTCATGGCCCTTCACTAACACCTCTATCCTCTTGTACAGGACATCTGTCTCATCGCTGGTGCTGATCTGTGTGAATAAGAATAAATGAATCAGTTATCAGTTCTGTTGTGTCCTCTTCATTATTTAAACGCTTACTTCATGGGAACGGAATCACTTCAACCCATAATTAAAGGGGTTCTAAAGGATTATTAGAAAACCCACTGGTGGCTGAAGGGGGTCTACGATGAAAGGATATTCTCCTGCTGATTCTGAATACTACAAGCTCAGTCTGGGCTGGACTAGAAGTAGTGAGGCCTACACATTACTGCAGCCAGTCACTGCTCACAGGAGGAGGAGTGCTAGATTACATCTCTCCAGCCAGAAGTGGGTTCTCTACTTATCCTGGTAAAGGAACACTCCAGACATAGGAAACTCATTGAATAATACACAGGGCAGAGCCTGAAGGGAGGAGCAGGACTCTGATACATTGTATTCCTAAAACCTAGAGTCCTGCAACTCCCTTCAGGCCCTGCACCAGGTACAATTCAATGACTCCGCTGTGACTCGACTTCACAGTCAGGACAGGTTTATAGCAGGAACCTGTGAATGATGTCTCTGCCAGATGCTTGTGGATCAGTGCAGCTGATAATGAAGGAAAAGAGACTTCACCAAAGTCAGATGGAAACACTCACCAGCTTCTGCACCCTGGACTGGAGGTCACTAGGAGCAGACCCTGAGGCCTGGGTGGTGACAGCGTGACTGCTACTCCTAATATACCAGGAACCAGAGATACAGAGAGGTCAGGCACACAGTGACATGTTCTATAAGGAAATGTTATCACCTGATAATCTCTTCACCGGTTATATTGTTTTACACATTCATCCAAAACAAATCCATACGGACGGCCCTGGATGTTATCAGCTCATCTGTGGGGTGCTGGGTGCCAAGCAGAATAAAACAGGAAGCTGACGTGTAGACTATACACAGCTTCCCCCCCCCACCCCATGCATCCAGTTACATTCTCTTCTGACCTGTGGGGTGCCGGGAGTTGCCCCCAGTCTGATACTGAGAACCTATAATATCAATATTTTTGACCATTTTCTCTTAGTGATTTGTGTACTTACGTCACGTGTCTGGATGTTTGGGTGAGAGCACAGGCACAGGAGGGAAGCTGCCGCGTCCTCAGCACCTGGGAGACAAGCAGAGGAGAGAGGATAACAATGTGAGAGGGGGATTATGTCTGTACTCAGAGGACAAGACCCTGGTGATGCAGGAACCAGCAGCTTATAATGACATTATATACCAGCAGCAGGTGTATACAGCCTCACTGTGCTCTGCTATACGCCTCTAATGGCACTGAGCTGCATTACCACACACGGCCATAGATATAGAAGGGGCGCTGTTTCTGCAAGACAGCAGCTCTGATATCAGTATGGTGACCTCCCTGCAGCTGTAGTATAAAGCATCACAGTCATTACAAGGACACGTATGCTGAGACTTGTGGTGGCGCAGGAGCGGCCATGTCTCCGTCCACACAACGTTTCCCCAGTGATTATCATTACCTGACAGCGGGACGCTGCCCGCACACTGCGGGAGAGAAGGGCAAACCCTCTGCAGGCGCTCATCTTGTTCTGTCAAACGGCGAGGCCGTCACTTCCGGCGCATCTCCCTGACGTCACAACCATAGATACAGCCCGGAAGTAGGAAGCGTTAATGTTGTTCGTCAGATACCGTAGAGTTCCATCACGGGCGGAAGTCATTAACGGCCATTTTTGATATGGGTATCGTCATTTTTAACAAATTTTAGCACATTTGTTTTCTTAAATTGCTAATGTCTTACGAGCTGCAGGTTACTCTTTGTGTCAACTTCGGGGTGGTACCTAGAGACTTTCATACATGGACACAGCAGCAATACATCATTTACATACTCCATGATTATTATTACTATCATTAGCTAGAGGATATGCGATTGTATTTCTTCAGTTTCTGGAACTTTTTTTAATATGTAGATTATAAAATGTTTAAATCTTAATGATTTCATTATTTACCTATAAAAGTCATGTGACAGAGCAGAGAAGAGTCAAGGCCAGAGGGGAATTGCACCTAGAACAATGATTTTGGTGTCATTTTAAAGCTTTTTTTTGCGCTGAGCTCACCGGCTGGCGTTTCCATTCTGATACAGGCCGTTACTGAGAAAAACTATTTATAATAATATTGTAATTAGGCTCTGACGCTCCAGGGTGTCTCTGTTTAGCCGTTCGGCGTTCCCTCCGCACATAATAATACAGGCCTCTTATCTGCATAGTCACCTCCTCCGTCTCCCCTGCTGACTGACAACCGGGTCATGTCACTGGCAAGTCTACAGCATTTGCGGTATTATGTGTAGAAGGAACGTCGAGCGACTAAACAGAGACTCCCTGGAGCGTCAGATCCTAAATATAATATTATTATAAATCGTTTTTCTGTTTGTTGGAAACAGAAAATAACGGCCTGTATCAGAATGAAAACACTGACCTTTAAAAGGGTCTTCCCACCAATATGAGGCCTAACGTGCTGATCGCAAGTTCAAGATTACGAGAACAGGGGGGGTCCGAGGTACCTCCGTTTGGCACCTTTATCAATTTTAAGCAGATGGCCGCGCACGCTAGTTTTGCTCCACTCATTTCTATGGAGCTGACGGAGATTGTGATTACGGTGCTCTGCAACAGCTCCATAGAAGTTAATGGATCCGAATGGACATGTGCGGCCGTCTGCTCCATTAATCTCGGGGATCAACTAGAGCTTCCGACAGAGGTTCCATGGACCCCCCCTGTTCTCGTGATCTGTTGGGGTCTTATCGAGCTCAGCTCAAAACAGTAATAGACAAGTGGTTAATTTCCTTCAAATATTGCACTATGACTACGCTGTAGAACCAGAGATTCAGACAGATAAAGACATAGCTGGGAATGTGAGCTGCAGATAAACACAAAACCTGTATTTTGAAAGACGAGATGCTCATCTTTAAAGTGACACCAGAAACATAGGGGTTGATGTATCATACGCTTGCGAAATCACCAGGGGCTGAATACTTATCACCAGGGGCTGAATACTTATCACCGGGGGCTGAATACTTATCACCGGGGGCTGAAATACTTATCACCGGGGGCTAACCAGGGGTTGAATACTTATCACCGAGGCTGAATACTCATCACCACCGGGGGGCGGAATACTTATCACCAGGGCTGAATACTTATCGCCGTGGTCTGATACTTATCACCGGGGCTGAATACTATCACCGGGGCTGAATACTTATCACCGGGGCTGAATACTTTCTCGCCGGGGGCGAATACGTGATCACCGGGGCTGAATATTATCACCGGGGGCTGAATACTTATCTCACCGGGGGCTGATACTTATCACCGGGGCTGGAATACTTATCACGGGGGCTGAATACTTATCACCGGGGCTGATATTATCACCGGGGACGAATACTTATCACACAGGGGACTGACCTATCACCGGGCTGAATCCTTATCACCGGGGCTAAATACTTATCACCGGAGCTGAATACTCATCACCGGGTCTGAATACTCATCACCGGGACTGAATACTTATCAACCGGGGGCTGAATCTTATCACCGGGGACTGAATATTTTACACCGGGGGTAACTATCACCGGGGTGCTGAATACTTTCACCGTGGCTGAATACTTATCACCGGGGGCTGAATACTTATCACCGGGGGCTTAATACTTATCACCGGGGCTGAATACTTATCACCTGGGGCTGAATACTTTCACTCCCGGGGGCTGATACTTATCACCCTGGGGCTGATACTTATCACCGGGGGCTGAATACTTAAACAGAAATCAAACAGAACGTCCGTAAAACTTTTTTATTGTGAAAATAAGTACAAACAGAACGCCAGGTGCTGCCCTCTGGTGGCGGAGAACGGTATTAAGGCCGCGGTTTGTACAAAGTGCAGGTTCTCCGCCTCGTGCAGCACAATCTCAATGTACAGTAAAAAATAAGAAACCAGAACAGTTCTGTGATCCAGAAATCCCGAGCAGCGGCAGCAGCACAGAATGCGCAGTACGAGACGGCGGGGATCTTACGTGCCGCCGCCGCTGCTCTGCTTTATAACATTTACAGTCCAAAGACTAAAAATATATTTACATCTCACCGAAAAAATGAGAATCAGTTAAAATATCTCATAAACAGAATAACGTGCCCCCCCCCCCCGGGTGGTATAGATTGCTAAGCTGCAGTACCACACACAACCTGTGGAACAGGGGTGGCGCTGTTTCAGTAGGAAGTTTGAAATCCTGTACATCCCTTTAAGCCTCCATCCTCTTATGTTTTATAACGGCACAGGGGGCTACACGGGGGGTCCAGCACTAACACTAGCAGCAATCCTGAGATGTCTATGGTCGACAGTCTGACCCAAGTGTGAAAAAGGTAGGAAGGATTGGAAAAACATGGCTACTTTCCCTCCGGATACAGCGCCCCCGCCTGCTGCGGTGTATGTGGTATTACAGCATAACCTGCCCTGCAATACCAAGCATGACCTGTGCACAGGGGCGGGCGCTGTTTTTGGATACGCTTCCAAACCTTAATCCTATTTCCAGCTATATTGTAATCAAAAGCTGAATATTTCCTTCAAGTGCACTGGGGGCGTGTCCTCACACTGCTGTGCCCTTGGCTCTGTGCACCAATTGCTCTACTGCCCTTCACCTCTGAGTGACAGCTGCAGTGCAGAGAGCTAAGAGACAGCAGTTGTGAGGCATGTTATATAAGGCTGGGGAAGGAGAATTTTTAATTTTTATTTTTTATTCATTAGAAATTCTGAGCGGGCTCCAGTGTTTTTTAGTAATTTAACCCTATCACCGCAGCATTTCCACTACAACTCCCGGCAGGTTGTGGCTTGCAGGGCAGGCTGGGAGTTGTAGTAGTTCTCCAGTTGGAGATTGATGATCTATAACTCACATGCAACTGCCAACCACACAACAACATAGATCCTCCAGCTTCTTTCCAGGGGAGACATTAACCCCTCATCTATGTGGTTGCTGTATGACTTCTCCTATAACGGTAAAAACCTAAGATAAAAACATAAATCCTATTAAACACCACACTTCGTCTCACAGCCTGAACCCTCAACCTAACACATCCAGATCCAGACTGGGGGAGGGGGCGGGGTTTAGACCCCATGATACACACTTCCTGCACTCACACTTGTCAGAATCCAAATCACGTAGATCGGTCGCCACATCTCTTTGTGACATTTTTTGTCGCCAAATGTGGAGAATTTTGCACAGTGTCCCCGTGATACACACAGCGGCACCAGAGCGTGGCAGGAAGTGTTTCATGGGGACAACATCCGCTTTCCAACATTTTCATTACCCAAAAGTCTCACACTTACTTTGAAATTAAATGTTATCAGACCTTGGTGTTGGTGCACAGGACTGTGCAAGACGCACTTATATTCCATGATTGTAGCTGCTCCTCACACCTGCTGTGCTGAAGCTCTGGATATTGAACCCCTCCGCAGCTCCTCCTCTCTGCTTGGAGTTAAAGCTGTAGCAGTCACAGCAGTCAGAGAACAGGAGAAGGTCTGCGGAGAGTTCAATGTACAGGCGCAGCAGTGGTGAGGACACATCCCCAGTACAATTCCTGGAAGATAAATCCATATTTCACAGTCCTGCTGCTACTAACAACACAACAAGGTCTAGTCTCTGGAGAATAACCTAACTCTGCTGCAGCCATCTATGATCCTGATAACTGATGTGCCCAGTCCCCGTGCATGTAGGCACAATAGTACCTGGCATTGGATGGTGCTATGGGCAGTGTGCAGCAGTGTAGATGCGTGGGGATGGAGGTGCTTATGGTTCTCAGGCCCCACCCGTGCCCTATCTTCAATCAGTGTAAACAACTAAAACAACAACAAAAAATGATAATTTTAGAGCAACCGTTTCCAGCTGGTATTACAGTAACGGGGCCTATAGCGGGGCCCACCTGACACAGCGAACCCCCAACTATGGCCCCTCCGTCCCAGGTGTGGATGTGGCTGTGCCGGGCTACAAGTCGCCATCCTGCAGCAGATCCGCGTCCTCGTCGTCTAGGACAGGTCGAGTGGACTGACCTCCGTCTCCCTCCAGACGTTCTTCTAAATCCTGCGCCACGTTGTTGTCCAACTCGTCTTCCAGGGTTTTCATCAGGCTGAAGGGGTCGAAGGGCAGGAGGTTGTCGGGGGGCAGAGTAGTCCTTACTATAGTCCTGGCGATGGTGGCCCCATCTCCGCTGCCACCGCCGCCCGCTGCGCCTTCTGCCTCTGCTGCTCCTCCTGCGCCCGTTGCGTCTTCATGTGCGCGTTGCGACTCTTGATCTTGTACAGACCCTAAGGGGGGGGGGGGTGATGATGAGAGTTATACACCGGTGCCACAGGTATACAACTCTACTAGGGGTGAGGGGTGGGGGTGTAACATGGTGAAAACATTAGAGGGGCCACAACTATCACACATTAGTTATTTTATAGGTCTAATATGGACCTTCTGTGCCCCCCTAGGCTCTATGGTCTGGGTGTATAGTTGCCAACACAGTAGGACCTATAACTAGATCACACGGCACACGCTAGGACCTATCACACGGTACATGGTAGGACCTATCATACGGCACACGGTAGGCCCCCACACAACGTGGCACACGTACGGACCCACACGGCACAACGGTAGACCCTCAACACGGCACACGGTAGGACCCATCACACGGCACACGGTAGGACCCATCACACGGCACACGGTAGGACCCATCACACGGCACACGGTAGGACCCATCACACGGCACACGGTAGGACCCATCACACGGCACACGGTAGGACCCATCCAGCACACGGTCCGGACCCATACACGCCCAAGGTAGGACCCAATCACACTGCACACCCGGTGGACCCATCACACGGCACACGGTAGACCCATCACACGGCACAGGACCCATCAACGACCACACTAGACCATACGCACACTAGACTTCAGGCACAACTAGGCCTATACACGCTAGGACCTATCACTACATCACATGACATACGCTAGGACCTATCACACGGCACACGCCGGCCCAGCTGGAGCGCAGTCAGGGAACACACAGCAGATCACATAAGTCTTTAGTAAAAATTTTGTGTGTTATCTCTGCGGATTTGCATCAAGGTAAAATCCCTCTAATAGAGATTTTTTTCCCCCTCCACTAAACTAGCAGATCAGTCAGAACAGATATTAAATGTCCTTTCTAGAATTTCCTCTTTTAAGTAAAATCTCACTTCTTTAATTATAAAAAAAAAGTTCTCCAAAGTCATGTGAAAACGAGCAGAAAAGAGTCAGATTTTACCTGGGATGAGTCAAGTTTAGAGGCCGCAGGTGGATGGTTATTACAGATGCCGTTATATTCTGTTCTATAGCACCAAGAAACATGCTGGTGTCATTCTAAAGATAAGAATCTCATCTTTACAGATCTGGAGATACAGAGTACTACAAAAGGCAGGAATTGGATTTTTACCTGCAGCGCACATTTCCACATGTCTTTAACTGTCTGTATCTCCGGTTCTGTAGATCACAGAACCACAACCCTGCATTTGAAAGATGAGATTCTTATCTTTAATATGCAGCAGCATCACTGACTCATCTCAGGTAAAATATGACTCTCCTCTGCTCAATGTCCTATGACTTTAGAGATTGTTTTTGCTGGGTAAACGGGTGAGATTTCCCATAAAAGAGGGAATTCTAGAAAAGACATTTCATCTCCTACCTGAGGGGGCTGGTGGTTTAATGGGGTAAAACCTGGTGACAGGTTCTCTTTGAAGGAGCCTTACAATTTACCTGACAATCCACTACAGCCACGGCATCACTTTAGAAGGAAACTAAACCATAAACCCCTATCCCATAAACTGCATTATACAACAGAGGGCGT
Source organism: Engystomops pustulosus (assembly GCA_019512145.1). Lineage (NCBI taxonomy): Eukaryota > Metazoa > Chordata > Amphibia > Anura > Leptodactylidae > Engystomops > Engystomops pustulosus. The sequence goes on from CM033643.1 coordinate 216,707,465, forward strand.
CAGGGTTCAGCCCTATGAAGTAAACTAAGCGCGGTTCTCCTGCTGATAGGAGGGTCCGGGATTTTGGACTTTCATTCCCCATGATCCTCATGGACAGAAAGAGAAAATCCCTTAAAATGAAGAATGTCTCCTGCAGTAACCGGACAATAGGGAGACAGCGACACCCTGTGGTCACATTAGAGAACTGCAGGCCTGTACTATGTGAATGGTGTAGAGCTGTGCATTGCGCTGTGGAGCCATTTAACCCTTTACCTCCTGTGGACACGGAGTCTGAGCCCCACATCGGTCATATTAATCACTACTGGTGTATGTGTCGCCCCCGGGGAGGGGATAGGCATCTACTTACTTGCCGCAGATTTTACAGGGGAACACTGAGGTGGCGTCCGTCTCCCCGCTGGTGGTGCTGTGCGCCGGGGAGCTCTTCACAGAACATTCGCTCTGGGCCGATGACTTGGATCTTCCTGTGGGGGCGGCGGCTGTATACACCTTGGCGGGGGTGATGGTCCCTCCATGGATACGGGCATGGCCATTCAGCGCCTGGCGGGAGCAGAACATCTGGAAATAGACAGAGTCCCATGTCACTGATGTGTCCAACCTCAAAGGGGATGAATGTTATCCCCTACTCGAAGGGGGAAGGGGGGGATATAATATGCTGACTGCTGGGACCTCACTGATCAGGAGAATAGGGGGTTTGTTCCTACTCATGCTCCAATCATCAGAGACCCCCCCCATTCTCCTGATCTGTGGGGGTATCCATCATGGCCCCCCTGCCCCAAGTCAGGTAACATGAAGCACTTACAGCTCCGCAGTTCCCCATTTCACACACAAAGGTCCCAGATGGGGGTCCGGGGTGGGCAGGGACAGAATGGTCGCCCTCTGCTGGATGTAGCGGGTCTGGGGTCTTCTGCACCGGCTCATAGTCTACGTCATACTTTCGGTGTTCACCGCCTTCAACCTCGTCACCGCTGGTCTGAAAGATAAATCATAGCTGCGGCCTATATGTAACAGCCCCGGCACCTAGACCCCCGCACCAACAACATATAGACATAAACCTACACACTATCCTAGGGAAGATCTTATTATAGATAATAATGTGGTGTACATAATATATGGAGGAACTTCTAGGTCTTCCAGCCACCTACACACTCACCGTATCGTCCTCATTCACGTCAATGGGCCGTGTCCTCTGCCGGCGACCCAACTGCAGAATCTTCTTCCAGGTGTAGTAATACTCCACGCACTGCGGGACTGTCTTTGTCTTGATCTGAAAAAAAAAGAATCAGTGACATGCGGTCGTGAAGAAATATACTGGAGGATAGTAACTTCCCCTCCGCATTATGTCTGTGTAGATGTATACACGCTGCTCTCTCGATATCAGAACATTTTATGCATCCACTATAGCAGGAATTTACTCCTCCATCTATATGCAGGAAGGTCCTGACCTACTGGGCATGTGCGACCACTGTCACTGAGTCAAAACACAGCTTGTGGTGTTGTGCCAGTGGTCGCACATGCTCAGTAGCTGAGCTCCACCCCCCCATGACTAGTAGATCCGGATTTAAATTGCAAAAAAATGTAATTTACATTTTTTTAATTTAGTTGAATTAATTGCAATTAAACAGGAGTTTTGAACTGAATAAATAAACACAAAGATCAGTCCTGTAGGAATAAAGCAGAGAGATTCCCTTAGCCGGTGTTGTGCAGGGACAGACTGTAGAGGTGTGAAATTTCCCATCAGTCCCTGCTGCTCTGTGCGGTATCACGACACTCGTCTGGAGAAATGAGACTGATGGCCATCTGTGGCCTCGGGGTGAACCCAACATTTATCACAGCTCCTTATCCCTGTGATAGGTCGGGGCTATCAGCTATCCTCACACGCTGCGCTATCTGGTGTCCTGTCATCTCCGCACTTACACATCGCGCTTCTTCTAGAAATCATTCAACTATTAAAAGGGTTTAAAACCACAGGAATCTATAATGTGCAGGACCTGCAGGTCCGGATCTGTCACTATAAAGGTCCTGCATTCACATGTGACCACCACGGCCAATCTCTAGCCTCAGGAGTAATGGCTGCAGTGCACATCTGGATGGAGGAGCGTTAAAGGGAGAGTTTGGAGACTAAACCACGTCCTGATGAACCTGTGGTTTAGTGTCCTATATGTGAGAGGTCAGAGGTTACACAGCTGTACCTAGATCTGCACCGGACTCTTCTCTGATGCTCTCAGCGCCTGCCTGGTGCTGCACATGCTCCGACACAATTTCTGCTGCGGAGTAGTAGCAGCAGAAGCAGGTAAGTAGCCCTGCACATGTATTATGTATAGAACAGGAGGAGGTTACCAGCTTCTGAACGTGGAAGAAATCCTTGTTGCAGGTGTTTATGGCTTTGTTGAAGTTTTTCTTCTCGTTGTTGGTCCAGTGGTCCGATCCTGGAAAGAATAACGCGAAGAAATTCTTAGTGTTTGTATTCGGAAATATGACAAATGCAGATCTGTAACAAGTATCAGGCTCTGGCTCTGCGGCGCCTTTCAAGCAGGTGAACAATGGCAAAGAGTTGGACCCCCAGAAAACCCCTTTAATGTGCATCTAATGCTCCTTCTTTAACCCCTTCATAGTGTCAAATCTCCTGAACTGTGGCAGCTAGACGAAGAATTCTGGTGTTATATTAAAGAAGGGGAATCTCCTTTTAAATATAATATCAGGTATATACACATTATATATAGATATATGTGTGTTTCTAGGTGAAACAGAACCAGGAATATCCACTGTTAAAGTTAGAGTAACTAATGTGATTTTTAAATACAGATCTCAATTCCCGACTGTAACTTTAACACAGGATATCCCCGGTTCTGTATTACCTACAAACACAGTCCTGATATCATATCAAAGATGAGATTCTCCTCTTTAATACAACACAGAATTGTGTTTCTAAGTGTCACGGTCAAGGAGAAGAGATGAGCAGAGTTTCTCGGTTTTGTGTTCGGCCCTGGAACCCAGATTGTCCATTGTGAAACCATCAATTTGCCTGATCAACTGTTTGTCCGCCAATCCGGCAATGACACGAGATATGACCATGAGCCCCCTCCAACCTTACAGCGGGAGGCAGAAAGCGCAATGACATGCACCCTCTGCCTCTGAACCTTGGAGATGGTGATGGAGCGACGCTGTGTATATTTATAACATATTTTGTTGAAGGCTTACACAATTTTACCCCTTTATTAACACAGATGTAATGGGAATTTTTTTTTAAAAAGCATGTTTTTTTTTTTAACATTTTTAGGCATTTGTCTGCTAATCCTTTGAAAAAGTATGTTATTGATAAAATGATTCTATCAAGTTTAAGTTTCACAGTAAAAATTGTTATAATATGTAAACCGTTTCCATTTCATTGTAAAGAAGAGCAGAACAGATCTGCAAAAATGGACCTGAACATTCAGGCAGCGACGAGCCGCGGTCACAAAGGGGTTAATGAGGGACCTATAATGTAACCTGAATGTACAGGGGTCGATTTGGGATACAATTCGGATCACAGGATGTATAAATTGGTGGCGGCTCCTTCCACTAGTGATTATCTCCATCCAGATAGTGTCCCGTTACCTCCCTGATGGTGAAGCTGGTGTCTCGCTCCTGCAGGGTCAGCGCAGGGTGATAGGTAAGTAATCCATAGACCGGTGTCAGCGCCCGGTCACATCTCCGGACCGCGCAGCCTCTACCATTGTTCTTTATGTCATTAGGACATGGATTTGGGATTACGTTACAGATCCCAATCCTTTCTAGGGATATATCCTGTGTGCGCTCTAATACTGATTACAGAACAAGGATCCGATTGGATTGGAAAAAGAAAACTCAGCCTCCGATGCTACTGCAAAGATGGCAGATCATAAAAGATCAATGCCTGATTTTTAGGAAGCCTAGAAACATGACGTGAGATAAGAGCCAAAACAATACATGACATCCAGAAGAAAGATACACTCTGACCATATTACACAAAAGTTGTGGCTTTATAACGGTGCGATATAAACATCCGGTGTCATGGAGACTGACCACAAATATCACAACCACCCCCCGTCACCCAACACCACCCTGATAACCACATGAGCAGGGGGTGAGGAAATGGGGTTTCTAATTGATGTCCTCAGCGGGCAAAATGACCCAAGTACTGGGCATCCAGGAGAGAAGAGGTTAATCCTCCTGTCATCAGTGATCGGACCTTGTCACATCCCATAACTAGGGCAATGGTGTCCAGGGATGAGCTTCCAGGCCTTGTCGTGAGGAATGTAATTAAAAGGTCAATATCTCTTTAAACCCCCCTCAACTCAACCTCCACCGATCAGCACATACCAGACAGTCACTGATCGGCACATACCGGACCGGCACCGATCAGCACATACAGGACCGGCACTGATCAGCACATACCGGACCGGCACCGATCAGCAGACACCTGACCATCACTGATCAGCAGATACCGGACCTCCACTGATTAGCAGATACCGGACCTCCACTGATCAGCAGATACCGGACCTCCACTGATCAGCAGATACTGGACCTCCACCTAACAGCAGATACCGGACCTTCACCGATCAGCAGATACCGGACCTCCACCGATCAGCAGATACCGGACCTCCACCGATCAGCAGATACCGGACCTCCACTGATCAGCAAATACCGGACCTCCACTGATCTGCAAATACCGGACCTCCACTGATCAGTAGATACCGGACCTCCACCGATCAGCACATACCGGACCGGCACCGATCAGCAGATATGGATCAGCTGACGCCAGACCTCCACCAATCAGCTCATAGCGGACCTCCAATGATCAACAGATATAGTTTCCGGTGCCGGCCTCTATAAAAGGGAGGGGCACTAGACTTCTGGTCTGGAGTGCCGAACCCCCACATATATTGAAGACTAGGAAACCTCTTTTAGTTTGTATTGGTACCTGCATAGTGGTAATTTGCTAACGGATGAGTTTTCAGCCTTGGTGCATTTTTTAAGAGCAGCATCTCCAGCGCAGTCTGGAATAGAAATATAAATTACCAGAGGTTATACACATGATTATGGGGGTAGTCATTCTGCCTGTGAACGGCATCTAGAGATATGCTTTACTGCTCCCACACAGGCGAAAGTAAACTTTATTCTACCATATGATCTGTTAATTTCTATGGGAGTTGTGGTGTGGGCATGCTCTGTAACCTGGACAGAAGACATTGTACAGGGAGGGGGGAGAAGCTGTGCAGATAGAAGGCAGATGAAGTATCCTGGAGTGTTGTGGGCATGCTCTGTGATCTGGACAGTGCTCATTTTGTAGGCAGGGTTGAGAAGATGTGCAGAAAGATGGAAAATAGATGACTCATATTGGAGAGTGTTGTGGGCATGCTCTGATCTGTCTGGATCTGGACAGATATCATTGTGCACTAGAAGCAGGAGACATACAAGTGTCACCTATTGTGAATGGTGGATCAAGTGTTATCTGTACATAGATGTTATCTGTATCTTTTTTTCTTCATACAGACAGTGCAAACTTTACCTCAATAAAATTATTAATTATAATAATCATTCTAATTATTAATATAAATATTATTATTAATTTTATTGAAGTAAAGTTTACACTGTCTGTATGAAGAAACAAGCATAAAAGGCCCACTTAGCCAAGTAATAGTCTGACACTTCCTGTTCTGTGGAGATCACTTTCCAGTAGTTGTCTCACTGTCAGAGTACACTTACAGATAACATCTATGTACAGATGACACTTGATCCACCATTCACAATAGGTGACACTTGTATGTCTCCTGCTTCTAGTGCACAATGATATCTTTCCAGATCCAGACAGATCACAGAGCATGCCCACAACACTCTCCAATATAAGTCATCTATTTCCTTCTTTCTGTTTAATGTAAATTTGATTTAAACAATTTGTCATTTTGACTCCAGATCCGACAGTGGACCCCAGGTAAGGATTTGCATGTAGGTTTCTGCATTAGGCTTAGGTTTGCATATAGCACCTCGGGCTGGCTTGTTTATTAGACGTGATACACATTCGGCATCATACATTTACATAATGCTTGTGTGAGGCCGGGGATCCCGTTTCACTTCGGCTCTCTGGGTCACTGGTTTGAGAAGGGTTAAATAGGTTCTCCGCTTGGCTCCTCCACTTTTCCCTTGCAATATATCTGACCCTCAAAAGGAAAATAATAAAAATAAGACCGCTCTCACCATGATGTTTCCGTTGGCTTCAAATAGAGAATGCAGAGCGTATTCCATGTTGGTTCCTCCTCCGGGCAGGACGCTGGAGCATGACATGCTCAGGAAGACGTCCACTGTGAAAGGATTACAGGTCAGAAAGGGTTAAGATTTGACTATTTTTGACACTGACCTCTTCTTATTGGTCCTTTTGACAAACAGGAAGTGATTCGGGCAGCCAATCAGTGGCCACAAGTTACCTAAGCCAGCCCTTGATTGGCTAAGATGAACAGGAAGTGAAGATCATCGATGACCCACCGATCACGAGCAGCAGGTCGAGCATGCTTACTGCCACACCCTTCTACACTATGGGAGTCGGTACAACCCCTTTAATCTCTACCAAGCACTTTGCCGGTATATGGGCTAACATATATTAAATGAATGGCAGCCAATACTTTTCTGTTGGATCAGATGACCTCTGAAAATATCTTTTCCTTAAGATGCATAAGATATGGGGAAAGAAAGATCAGGTAGCTGGATTGCAACATGTCCAATCCGGAGAGATAAACTACCACCAAAAGTGTTCGATATCGGCTTATTCTCTAGGCTGAGCATGCATGTGTATAGAGGAGCAGGAAGGCATTAGAAGAGTATATGAGGCATTCACCCAACAACAGTACAGAGAGAATAAAGATTGTAGATCTGCCCAGAGACCACTATGTAAAGGCTCAACCTCATGAATTTCATTGGCCTCAAGCGCCAGACTACTATAAACTCCCCACACCCCCTTTCTGGTTACCTCTCTGCTGTGAGTCTTCGTTTTCGAGGTCCGGCCAAGGTCTCCACACCAAGGTTGCTTTGTGCGTGTCCCTCTGAAGCGATGAGCGATGCTGAAGATTAGGAATCTCTGCTTGGAATCTTGATCCAATGTTGATTTTTCTTTAAATCCCCCAAAAAGTTACAAAGAGACGGGTTATAGATCATCCGATGGGATGTAACAATTGCCCAAAAAACCTTATAAATGATGGTAGTAATTAAATAGTCAGTGACCCTTTAGAGAAGATCAATTGGCAAGTGTAAGGGGACTATAAAATCTTTGTGATACGTCGCCCCCTTAGGAGAAAAATGCCTCTTTCTCCCATTAGCCGGCTCTTTCATCTGCTTTTGGAGAACTGAACTCATCCACACTTAGTCTTGGATCTTCCTCATTCCCAAATACTAAGAAATACTAATGGCCTATGTCATGGCGCCTGGTACTGTAGCCTAGAACCATTGATGTCAATGGCACGTAGCTGTCGATGGGGGCTCTTGATTTCACTCAGTCCGAAAATTTTAAAATTCCCTTAAAATGTTTGTTTTTGTAAGCAATTTCCAAGGCCCCAAGGGACAATTCGGTGACTCCTTGATGCCGTCCATGATAGAGATAGAGATCTCACATGAGGACATACAAGACATGGCGGCCATTGCTTACGGTTCGACGTCGATGGTTTGTTCTCCAGGTCCCGGTGTCACTGTAATACTGGTCCCATCGATGCTGTCTGAGGAATGAATGTATCATTACATAAACCAAATATCAACAACTGTGTGTTCTACAATATACCAACTAGTAAACCTACAAAATATTGTATAAGAAACTGCTCCTATGGAGGGACTAATATAGGGGCCAAGGTAAAAATCCCTTTTCGTTATAAAGGTTGTTCTAAAATGAAGCGGATGGGACCTATACTGTCTATGGAAACCTGCTGGTAAATATTCCATTTCTCAACAGTGCCTCCGTAGGGGAGATGAGGTATTACACATTTCATATGGACCTTTGAGAGACAAAGTGAGAGACTCTTCTTTCAGACGGTGTTTGCTCGATGACTGCCCCTAATTTTTTTTTACCGAAAATCCCCCATAAAGTTCTTATTCTTCTTGATGAGACAACCCCTTAATGTAGATACTTACAATAAGGTGTCATACTTACTATGGCGGCAGAGCAGCACTCTCGGAGTGGGTGTCAGGGGGGTAAGTGGAAGATGCGCATTGTGTGCTGCTGTGATGACGCTACTGAAAAGTCCTGATCCCTGTCGCACAGGACTAAGCATAGGAGGTGGAGTGTAGGTTGGGGGCTCTTGAGTTCCCAGCAGCAATGGATCCACAATGAGACGGGGGGAGCGCAGCTGGCTTTGGTACAATGTTGCCCCTGACTGAGATGGGTTTGTGCTGAAGCAAGGGGGAGGGATGAATAACGGTTCGGGACGGTGTCGGTATTTCCTCCTCTCCTGTTGTGGTTTTGTTCCAACTGGTTTGGGTAATTTGGGGGCAGATTCTTGAAGTTTTCTGATCGTTTCCTAAATGTATAAGAATGACAGGCTGGATATACAGTGTACATTACACGTTTCCATCACAGCAGTCTCTATAGTGACAAGCAGTTTCCTGTGATAACAAAGTTGTCTAGAAAATGATGTCATTTCTCGATTTACGCAGGAAATGAGTGGATCTGTCACATCTATATATATGTGTGCATTAACTTGTTTAAAAAAACTACATACATTGTAAAGGCTATGTCCTGTGTTACAGACGTTTTTCAATCTAATATTGAAAAATATAATAAGCATATCTATCCACCACTTCTGCAGCTGACAGTAAAAACCTATGTCTCCTCCTAAACTAATCTACATCTCCTCCTATTACTAATATACGTCTCCTCCTACACTAATCTACGTCTCCTCCTACACTAATCTACTGCTTAATTACGGTATTGGAACTTCAACAAAATGTGTATTGGTTGCGTTGGTCACTTGGGCATAAAACGGCGCCATCACTTGCCCTAGAGTTATCTCTGGAAAATGTATGATATGTGGTATGCGTATAGTTTATTACTGCATACACATTGGGATGAAATTAAGAGAACACACAATTTTGTAAGACATTCCCCAACACTGTCACTTCCTCCACCACTTGTTTTAACCTGAGTTTCTTTGCACATGTTGGTCAATTATAGACCATGGCTAGTGACTAGGGAAATCAATTGCCAAAATTGCCAACAGAAACTTAGGGCTCGAGCTCATCTCTACTTCGACCTTCAACTATACATGTCAGGCACAGATTAGCAAAGCTAAATACAATATAACAGATAAGGGTAGGGAAGCGATACCTGTAATGTTGTAGAAGGATCCAGTCAACATGATCATGGGATCATTTTATATTTTTCGATTTTTATACATTTATCTAGCATCAATTTTCCAAGAGGAGTCCAAAGTCGCCTACATGCCCTCTTGCTTGAAGGATTCAGGGAGCCATTCAGCCCTAAATGGCCACTTGAGGGTCAATGGTTGGGGTGCGGACACAGTATACCCCCAACCGGTAAGGACGGTATTGTGTCTGTAGTACTGGCGATTAACAGCTCTCACTTATTAATCTTTGATCGCGCCCCTTTACTGGAGGTTGGGGTTATTGATTACTGCTTGCTTGTCCTTGTGCTTTGCTTATGTATGGCCACTATTGTTTGATATCTGACATTGACATGCTGCTACCCATCGGTCTGGTATCGTTAGTCCTGTATGTGCCAGGTATGCTATAAATGTATAGTGAGTAAGAAAATGCTTATATGGCTAGAATTGTAAGCTTGTTCCACAGAGAATTAGAAAGAGAATTGTAAGTTATACGGTCAGTTGGGGTTGTGGCCGATGCCCTCCTATCGTAGCAGTTTTGGTGGGCACGGTCTGCATGATCTCCTCTTAAGTAAATGGGAATGCCATAGTATGAGACTACATTGTCCTAGCCGGAGGGCCTGTGTGAGGATCTACATGATCGGTGAATAATAGACTCCATTGAACCCTAATGTGCCCTGAATGAGAGTGGGAACGAGTTTCACAAACTCTTGAATGGTAACTCTTCAACAAACTTGCATCAATGAATATAGAAGTCATACAAGAGAGATATTCTTACTCCTCTCATGTTCCTCCTTGACTTGTAAGCTGGACGGTTCCCTCGATCAAGATCAACAGGCATCACTGGTGTCAGATTTCGTAGAAGTTATCTGGAGGGTAGGTGGAAGGAATGAGTCACTGCGTAGGTCTTCACCCATCAGCGTCCAGCGAGATTCCTCATCAATGAAGGCTACTAAACATGGCGTGGACAACCTCAATATGTAGTATTAGATAAAGATCCCATGCATGTTGGATTGTACCGCGCAAACTCGCATTTTTCCCCCGGACCTGCTAGTGTTTCTCTATAGGTGTTGTCTGTGTTGAGTAAGAGGCTGCTTGAGGTTGAACGTTTGTCTTATCTGTGCGGAGAAGGCCAAAGTCACAGACTAGCGAGGCGGCAACCTCAGCCCATCGTCATTGCCTGTCTCTTTGTACCCTTAAGCTTGTGCCATCTGATGCCAGTGCTCAGCTCGGCTGCAGAGCAGATCACCAGAGAAACACTATGTTCCGATGACGACATGCCCATCTTAAGAGGATGACTTAACTCCCCGCAATCCTCCCTAAAGAGGACAGCTCATGCCGTCTTCTGTGAGTGCTGTCTATCTTTGCTTCTACACGTTGCTGTCTCTGGTCAAAAAATCATCAATTAAAAAAAAAAAATAGATGATTGGGCTGGAAACTAGTAACTTCCACTATATTTGGACTCTGAGAGCAACCAATTCTTTTGTTTCTTCATGAATTTTATTATGTTTGTGCATTTTGTCAGATTATTTGTAAGTTCTGAAATTCATCATGAACTTTTTAATGATCAGAAGAAAGGGGCCATCTGTCCAGAAATTGAGGTATGTTATTGCTTTGTAAGAGGCAACCTTTAAGGAGATGAGGGTGAGGAAATTTTGTTGAAGATGGGAGGTCACAATACACGAAACGGGGATAAAGCTTAATAGCTTTTCAGGATTCAAAAAACAATTCCTTGGGGAAGGGGGTGGGGGGAACGGCAAAAAAACAAAAAGTGTACCACCCTGTTCTAGCTTAAACATCATCCATCGAGACAGAGCATCACCCATTCCTGAGGAAACCGTAGATTGGGCACAGTGATTCCTGAGACTTCCCCCTCCTGGCACTGCAATGGTGGTAGTGTTGGAAGAGTCCTTAGGTTAGTGTAGGAGGAGACGTGGTAGTAAGGAGGAGATACATTAGTGTAGGAGGAGACGTAGATGCTAGTAGGAGGAGAGTACGTAGTTGCTAGGAGGAGACTGATTGTAATAGGAGGAGGGAGATTAGTTTAGGAGGAGAGGGAGACCGTAGATAGTGTAGAGGAGACGTAAGTGTGTAGGAGGAGACGTAGATTAGTGTAGGAGAGGAGCGTAGATTAGTATAGAGAGTGTAGATGAGGTAGATTAGTGTAGGAGGAGAGTAGCTTAGTAGGTAGGAGTAGATGTAGATTAGTGTAGGAGGAGACGTGATTAGTGTGGAGGAGATGTAGGGTAGTGTAGGAGGAGACGTAGATTAGTGGGTAGGAGACGTAGATGTGTAGGAGAGAGATTAGTTTAGAGGAGGATACGTAGATTAGTTTAGGACGGAGACGTAGATTAGTGAGGAGGAGACGTAGATTAGTGTAGTAGGAGGCCGTAGATTAGTGTAGGAGGGAGTAGATTAGTATAGGAGAGAGTGATTAGTGTAGGAGGAGACGTAGATTAGTGTAGGAGGAGATAGATTAGTGTAGGAGGAGACGTAGATTAGTGTAGGAGAGATGTAGATTAGTGTAGGAGGAGACGTAGATTAGGTAGGAGGAGACGTAGATAGTGTAGGAGGAGACGTAGATTAGTGTAGGAGGAGTAAGGATTAGTGTAGTGGAGGAGACGTTAGATTAGTGTAGGAGGAGAGTAGAGTAGTGTAGGAGGAGATGTTAGATTAGTGTAGGAGGAGACGTAGATAGTGTAGGAGGAGACGTTCAGATTTAGTATTAGTAATAGGAGGAGATGTAGATAGTTTAGGGGAGACGTAGATTAGTGTAGGAGGAGACGTAGATTTAGTGTCGGAGGAGACAGATTAGTGTAGGAGGGAACGTAGATTATGTGTAGGAGGGACGTTAGATTAGTGTAGGAGGAGAGTAGATTAGTTTAGGAGGAGAGCGTAGATTAGTGTAGGAGGAGAGTAGATTAGTGGGAGGAGACGTAGATATTTAGATAAAGTGTTGAAGTGAGCTTGTTAGTGTATTATTGATTATGTAGGGGACTTGATAGTGTAGGAGGAGACGAGCGGAGCTGGCTTTGGTACAATGTTGCCCATGGCCTCGAATGGGTTTTGTGCTGAAGCAAGGGGGAGGGATGAATAACGGTTCGGGACGGTGTCGGTATTTCCTCCTCTCCTGTGTGGTTTTGTTCCAACTGTTGGGTAATTTGGGGGCAGATCTTGAAGTTTCTAATCGTTTCCTAATGTATAAGAATGACAGCGGATATATAGTGGACATTACATGTTTCCATCACAGGAGTCTCTATAGTGACAAGCATTTTCCTGGATAAACAAGTTGTCTAGAGATGATGTCATTTCTCGATTTACGCAGAAATGAGGGACCTGTCACATAATATATGTGTGCATTAACTTGTTTAAAGAAACTACATACATTGTAAAGGACTATGATCTCGGTACAGACGTTTTTCAAATCTAATATTGAAATATATAATAGCATATCTATCCACCACTTCTGCCGAGCTGAAAGTAAAAACCTACGTTACTCCTCCTATACTAATCACATCGTCCTCCTACACTAACTAACGCTTCCTCCTACACCCTAAACCATACGCCTCCTCCTACACTAATCTAAGTCTCCCCTACACTAATCTACAGTACTATCTACACTAATCTATAGGCTCATGCTTACACTATCTAACGTTTCTCCTACATTCTCTCTCACCCACTAATCTACGTCTCCTCCTACACTAATCTACGCTCCTCCTACATAATCCTGCTCCTCCTACATAATCTACTATCTCTACACTAATTACGCTCCCTACACTAATTACGCTCCACACTACACTAATCGTCCTCCTACACTAATCTACGTCGCTCGCTACACTAATCTACGTTTCCTCCTACACTAATCTACGGCTCCTGCTACACTAATCTACGTTTCCTCCTACACTAATCTACGTCTCCTCCTACACTAACCTACGCCTCCTCCTACACTAATCTACGGCTCTCCTACACTAATCTAGGTCTCCTCCTACAATAAACCACGTCTCCTACACTAAATAGGTCTCCTCCTATACTAATCTATCTCGCCTACCTACACTACTAGTCTCTCGCTCTCATATCTATATATCCATCCCACTTGCCTCCTACACTAATCTACGTTCCCGCCTTTACCTAAACATGCCCTCCACACTAACCTAACGGCTCCGGCACACTATCTACGTTTCCTCCACACTAACACTCGATCAATAATCTTAGTGCCTCCTACCATAATCTACTCTCCTTACAGCAAATACGTTTTCCTACAATCCTAATCACGTCTCTCGCCATAATTCTACGTCTATCTACTAATCTCGTGTCCTCCAACACATAATCTACGTCTCCTCCTACACTAATGCTACGTCTCCTGCACAATACTTTCTCACATAATCTAGGCTTCTCTTACACTAATCTATAGCTCTACTAAACTAAGTCTCATCTCCTACACTATCTACTGGCTCCTGCTACAAATCTAGTCTATATCCCTCACACTAACTAGCGTCTCCTCCTACCACTAATCACGTCCTCTACAACTACATTCCCCCTCTACTAGGCCCCTCCTACACTAATCACGTCTCTCCTTACACTACTAACGCCTCCTACATCTACCTGCCTAACTAATGATCTACAACCATCTCCTCCTACACTAATCATAGTCGTCCTCCTACACTAATCTAGGTTCTCAAATCTTTCCTCTACACTACGACTTTCTACACTACTACTTTGGGGAACTTCATGTCACATTCACGGGGCACACAGACAGGGCGCCGGAGGAACGAGGCGTCCCACCGGTCCAAAGGGCACTCTAGCTGTCTGAATTCCTCCGACGCTAATCTAACGTTCCTCCTACCTACTGGTACACTCTCCCCTTAAATAACCTCGCTCTCCTCACTACCTAACCTACGATCCTTCCAACACTACCAACTTAGAGTGCCGGGGGGAAGTCACAGAATCACTTTGCTTGCCCAATCAACGGTTTCCTCAGGAATGGTGCTGCTCTGTCATCGAGGTACTAGAAGCAGACTTGCCTTCCTTCCCCCGCCCCCTTCCCAGTGGGTTTTTTTTTTAAGAATTCATGAAAAGCTTATTTAAGCTTTTACCCTTTCTGTATTTGTGACCTCCCATCTTCAAGAAATTTCCTCACACCTCGCATCTCTGATGCCTGTACTAACAGGCGTTTGCCTCCATAACAAGCCAATAACATACCTCCCTTCTGGACAGATGATCCCACTTTCTTCTGCATCGATATTAGAAAAGTTCATGAGAAAATTCAGAACTTACAAATAATCTGGACAAACGCACAAAATGGACAAAATCATGAAGAAACAAAAGAATGGTTGCTCTCCGAGGTTCAAAATATAGTGGAAGTCTACTAGTTTCCCGCCAATCATCTATTTTTCTTTGTGGTTTTTGAATCTGATGTTTCTAAGACCAGAGCAAGCAACGTGTAGAAGCAAAGATAGACGAGCACATCACAGAAGACGTGCATGGACTGTCCGCCTTTAGGGAGGATTGCGGGGAGTAATCATCCGTCGTTAAGATGGGCATGTCGTCATCGGAACCTATTGTTCTCTGGCTGATCTGCTCGGCAGCCGAGTGAGCATGGCATCGATGGCACAAGGCTTACAGGTACAGAGACAGCATGAACGAGGGCCTGAGGTTTGTCCGCCTCGCTATTCTGTGACTTTTGGCCTTCGTCCTGCCAGATAAGACAAACGTTCACCTCAAGCAGCCTCTTACTCACACAGACAACACCAGACCAACACCATAGAGAAAACAACTAAGCAGGTCCCGGGGAATGTGGAGTGGCGCGTACAATCAACATGCATGGGAACTTTTATCTCACTGAGCTACATATTGAGGTTGTCCACACATGCTAGTAGCCTTCATTGAATGAGGAATGTTCTCTGCTGGACATGATGGTGAAGACCAGACGAGGTGACTCAGTTCCTTCCACCTACCCTCTCCGAACACTGCTTACGAAATTTGACAAACCAGTGATCTTACGTTTGACTTGATCGAGGGAACCGCCAGATTCGCAACAGGAAGAACATAGAGGAGTAAAAAGATCCTCTTTCAGTGACTTTAACTATTCAGTGATACAAGGATTTGTTGAAGAGTTACCCTTCCAACGAGTTTGTGAAACCGTTCCACACTCTACCTTCAGGGCCACATTGGGTCAAATGAAGTCTTATTCACCCGATCAAGTGTAGATCCCTCCCTCAGGACCCTCCGCGTCTAGTGACAATTAGTCTTATTGACTTGGCTTCCCATTTACTTAATGAGGAATGATCATGCACTGACCCGTGCCCACCAAAACTACTACGATAGGAGGGCATCGGCCACAACCCTCAACTGCCGTAATAACTTACAATTCTCTTTCTCAGATTCCGTGGAACAAGCTTACAATTTTAGCCCTATAAGCATGTTTCTTTCACTATAACATTTATAGCAATACCTGGCACATACCAGTGACAACAGGAATCCAGACCGATGGGTAGCACATTTCAATGCAGATATAAACATATAGTGGCCATCAATAAGCAAAGCACAGGACAAGCACGCAGTATCAATACCCCAACCCTCCAGTAGGGGGCTCTATAAAATTATATAAGTTGAGCTGTAGATCCCGCCAGTACTACAGACCAATACGTCTTAACCGGTTTGGGGGTGATACTGTTGTCCGCCCCCACCACCCATTGACCTCAAGTGGCCATTTAGGGCTGGAAGGCCCTGAATTCCTTTCAAGCATACGGGGCATGTGAGGCAGGGACTTTTGGACTCCTCTTGGAAAACTTGCCTAGATAAATGTATAAAAATCAGAAAAATTAAAATGATCCCTGATCATGTGATGGTCCTGTCTACAACATTACAGTTCCTGCTTCCTACCCTTATACTGTATATATTGTATTTAGCTGCTAATCTGTGCCTGCATATAGTTGAAGGTCAGAAGTAGAGATGAGCAGGCCCTAATTTTCTGTTGGCAATTGGCAAATTGATTTCCCTAGTCACTACCATGGCTATAATTGCCCAACGTGTGCAAGAACTCATTTAAAAGTGGTGGAGGAAGTGACATGGTTTGGGGATGTCTTACAAAATTGTGTGTTCTCTAATTTTCATCACCAATGTGTATGCATGTAATAAACTATACGCATACACACATATATACTTTTACTAGAGATAACTCTAGGGCAAGTGATGCGACCGTTTTCGAGCCCAGTTGACCAAACTGCCAACCAAATACCACATTTTGTTTAGAAGTCAATACAGCAATTTAAGCATACCGATTGCTTCCTGCTCACCACAGGCACCAAACATTAAAAATAAGTAGGAGAAATTGGATTATCAGTATAGCTTCCCTCCACATCCCCCAAATAGGTAGAACACCGGGCCCAAGCCGAGCTCTAATGTTTAATTCAGCTCTGGTCCAAACCTCCTGACTCCTCCTGCAGTTCAGTCACTTTAACAGTATCGCTGAACGTGGCACGCCCTTGGCTGCCTGGGACCTTAAATGGAGGACCTCGAGTTTTGTCCAGCGAACTCTGTGCTGGGGTGACGGCCTGGGTGGCCACCAAGAGGACCCTCTCTAGTACCCATACCATAGGTACACCACCACCTGACATAGGGGGGTACACAAGTCCCTCGATCCAGTAAAGTATTGCATGGGGACAACAGAAGCTACAGGACACCTCCATACATATGTATAGATTGATTTTTATGATATCATCTATGTGTCAATTTACATTACATTGAGACTTGAATTTACCTGTTGTCCGGCGAAGATGGCCTGGACCTTCCAGCTTGAACGTGCTACAAGAAAGCAAAAAAACATGTATATACCTATATACCAGAGTAATGCAAAATAAAACACCGCTCTCGTACAGGCCATGTCTGGTTGCGGCATAACTAATCTACAGGTACCACCCGTGGATCAGACATCTCTAGTCCTACAGGGACAGACTCGTTTTTCAAAAAAAGTGTTAGTACTTCACCACTTAGTGGTGAGGCTCTACTGCCGGATACAACGCAGAGTTGTGGTCTCTTGTACACAAGAAAGGACAAATCTTGAGTTCCCAGCAGCAATGGATCCACAATGAGACGGGGGGAGCGGAGCTGGCTTTGGTACAATGTTGCCCCTGACTGAGATGGGTTTGTGCTGAAGCAAGGGGGAGGGATGAATAACGGTTCGGGACGGTGTCGGTATTTCCTCCTCTCCTGTTGAGGTTTTGTTCCAACTGGTTTGGGTAATTTGGGGGCAGATTCTTGAAGTTTTCTGATCGTTTCCTAAATGTATAAGAATGACAGGCTGGATATATAGTGTACATTACATGTTTCCATCACAGGAGTCTCTATAGTGACAAGCAGTTTCCTGTGATAACAAAGTTGTCTAGAGGATGATGTCATTTCTCGATTTACGCAGGAAATGAGTGGACCTGTCACATCTATATATATGTGTGCATTAACTTGTTTAAAGAAACTACATACATTGTAAAGGCTATGATCTGCGTTACAGACGTTTTTCAATCTAATATTGAAATATATAATAAGCATATCTATCCACCACTTCTGCAGCTGACAGTAAAAACCTACGTCTCCTCCTATACTAATCCACATCTCCTCCTACACTAATCTACGCTTCCTCCTACACTAACCTACGCCTCCTCCTACACTAATCTCCACTCTACAGTTCTACAGTATATCTACTCTACTCACAGCTCATCGGCTCCTGCACACTATCTAACGTTTCTCCTACATAAGTCTAATCTCGCTCCACCTAATACTAAAGCTTCCTCCTACACTAACTACGCCTCCTCCTACAATGAATCTACGTTCTCCTCCTACACTAATCTACGTACTCTCTACACTAATTACGGCTCCGGCTACACTAATATACGCCCACTTTCCTCCTACACGTAATTACGTCCCCATCCACACTAATCTAACGTTTCCTCCTACACTACTATCTAAGAGACCTAGCTTCTGTATAACTAATCTACGTTTCCTCCTACACTAATCTACGTCTCCTCCTACACTAATCTATGTCGCTCCTCCTACACTAATCTACGAACGATCTCCTACACTAATCTAGGTCTCCTCCTACAATAAACCACGTCTCCCTACACTAATATCTAGGTCTCCTCCCTAACTAATCTATCTCCGCCTACCTAACTATAGTCTCCTCCCTCACTATTATAGTATCCGCCATCCTGTGCCTCCTACACTAATCTACGTTCCCCTCTACACTAAACATGCATTCCTCCACACTACCTAACGGCTCCTGCTACACTATCTACGTTTCCCTCCACACTACTACGACTCCATAATCTGCCTCCTACCATATCTACTCTCCTTACAGTCTAATATCGTTTCCTACAAATCCTAATCTACGTCTCCGCTCATACATCTAATCTACTTTCTTCCTCCAACAATAATCTACGTCTCCTCCTACACTAATAGTACGCTCCTCCTCCTTAGTTCTCACACTAATCTAGCTTCCTTACACTAATCTAATGCTCTACTAACAAAGTCTCATCCTACACTATCTAGGCTCCTGCTACATAATCTAGATCTCTATCCTCCACACTTAGATCTAGGCTCTCCTCCTCCACTAATCACGTGTCCTCTACACTACATACGCCTCCTCCTACACTAATCTACGGCTTCTCCTACACTAATCTAGGTCTCCTCCTACAATAAACCACGTCTCCTCCTACACTAATCTATGTCTCCTCCTACACTAATCTAGGTCTCCTCCCTCAATAATCTATGTTTCCTCCTACACTAATCTACGTTTCCTACTACACTAGCCTATGTCTCCTCCTTAACTAATCTATGTCTCTTCCAACGCTAACCCACAACTCCTCCTACACTAGGCTGAATCTCCTCCGACGCTAATCTACGTCTCCTCCTACACTAATGTACATCTCCTCCTTAACTAACCTACGTCTCCTCCTACACTAACCTAAGACTCTTCCAACACTACCCCATTAGAAGTGCCAGGGGGGAAGTCACAGGAATCACTTTGCCCAATCAACGGTTTCCTCAGGAATGGGTGATGCTCTGTCATCAGAGGACTAGAAGCAGACTTTTGCCTTTCCCCCGCCCCCTTCCCCATGGGTTTTTTTTAAGAATTCCTGAAAAGCTTATTTAAGCTTTATCCCCTTTCTGTATTGTGCCTCCCATCTTTCAACGAAATTTCCTCACCCTCATCTCTGATGCTTCTTAAAGGCGTTGCCTCATTACAAAGCAATAACATACCTCACTTTCTGGACAGATGGTCCCACTTTCTTCTGATCAATTAGAAAATGTCATGATGAATTTCAGAACTTACAAATAATCTGGACAAAATGCACAAACAATGACAAATATCATGAAGAAACAAAAGAATTGGTTGCTCTCAGAGG